>JAJPWW010000246.1:0-31208 GCA_028673005.1 Tanypteryx hageni
GCAGGAAAAGATAGAGTGAACGCGATTCAGGAAAGAATAAACAAGGTATTTGGCAAAAATGATCGAAAATACGATTTTAAACGCAAGA
Source organism: Tanypteryx hageni (assembly GCA_028673005.1). Taxonomy (NCBI): domain Eukaryota; kingdom Metazoa; phylum Arthropoda; class Insecta; order Odonata; family Petaluridae; genus Tanypteryx; species Tanypteryx hageni. Next base: position 89 of record JAJPWW010000246.1, read on the forward strand.
AAGAATAGAATAAAAGAGGTAATTCGCAATGGAAGACTGAAAATCGTAAGAAAGTGCTAAAAAAAAGGAATAGAAGAGGATTTTAGCCAAGCATAATATAAAGAAGCGGTAATAAACGGGAGAAAGAATGGAATAAACAATTATAATTGCCGCGGAACACTAAAAAAATGGGAGTAAACGCGATAAAGAATGAAATATTCCATGTTTATCGCCAATGAAGCAAAAAAACCGAGATTTAACGCAAAAAAACGAAAATTAAACATTGTTGATTGCCAAGAAAGGCCGAAAAACATTGATAAAACGCAAGAAAGAATGAAATAAACAAGGTAATTTGCCAAAGAAGACAGAAAATATGGAAAAACGCAAGAAAGGATGGAATAAATGAGAATCAAAGCCAATAATGGCAGGAAAAGCTGGAGTAAACGCGAATTATGGAAGAATAATCAAGGTATTTGCAAAAAATGACCGAAAATACGATTTTAAAATTAAGAATGAATAGAATAAAAGAAGTAATACGCAATGGAAGACCAAAATCGTAAGAAAGTGCTGAAAAATAAGGAATGAAAGAGGATTTTCGCCAAGCATAATATAAAAAAGCGGTAATAAACGGGAGAAAGAATGGAATAAACAATTATAATTGCCAAGGAACACTGAAAAAATGGGAGTAAACGCGAGAAAGAATGAAATAATCCATGTTTATCGCCAATGAAGCAAAAAACCGAGATTAAACGCAAAAAACGAAAATAAAACTTTGTTGATTGCCAAGGTAAGCCAAAAAACATTGAGAAAACGCAAGAAAGAATGAAAAAAACGAGGTATTTTGCCAAAGAAGACAGAAAATCTGGAAAAAACGCAAGAAAGGATGGAATAAAAGAGAATCAAATCCAATAATGGCCGGAAAACCTGGAGTCAACGCGAATCATGGAAGAATAATCAAGGTATTTGCCAAAAATGATCGAAAACACAATATTAAACGCAAGAAAGAATAGAATAAAAAGGTAATTCGCAATGGAAGACTGAAAATCGTAAGAAAGTGCTGAAAAAGTGGAAATAGAAAAGGATTTTCGCCAAGCATATGCGAAAAAACGGTAATAAACGGGAGAAGAACTAGAATAAACAATGATAATTGTCAAGGAAGACAGAAAAAATGGGAGTAAACCCGAGAAAGAATGAAATAATCCAAGTTAATCGCCAATGAAGCAAAAAAACCGAGGTTAAACGCAAAAAACGAAAATAAAACTTTGTTGATTGGCAAGGAAAGCCAAAAAACATTGAGAAAACGCAAGAAAGAATGAAATAAACGAGGTAAGTTGCCAAAGAAGACAGAAAATCTGGAAAAACGCAAGAAAGGATGGAATAAAAGAGAATCAAAGCGAATAATGGCCGGAAAAGCTGGAGTAAACGCGAATCATTAAAAAGAATATTCAAGCGTTTTTCCAGATTTTCTGTCTTCTTTGGCAAGTTAGCTCGTTTATTTCATTCTTTCTTGCGTTTTATCAATGTTTTAGGCCTTTCTTGGCAATCAACAAAGTTTAACCTTCGTTAAGATATTCAGTCTTCCATCGCGAATTACCTCTTTTATTCTATTCTTTCTTGCGTTTAAAATCGTATTTTTGATCATTTTGGAAAAATACCTTGATTATTCTTCCATGATTCGCGTTTACTCTAGCTTTTCCGGCCATTATTGGCTTTGATTCTCTTTTATTCCATCCTTACTATCGTTTTTCCAGATTTTCTGTCTTCTTTGGCAAATTACCTCGTTTATTTCATTCTTTCCTGCGTTTTATCAATGTTTTAGGCCTTTCTTGGCATTCAACAAAGTTTAACCTTCTTTTTTTGCGTTTAATCCTGGTTGGCTATTACCTTGGATTATTTCATTCTTTCTCGCGTTTACTCCCATTTTTTCTGTCCTCCTTGACAATTATCATTGTTTATTCCATTCCTTCATCCGTTTATTACCGCTTTTTCGGTTATGCTCTGCGAAAATCCTCTTCTATTCTTTCTTTTTCAGCACTTTCTTACGATGTCGGTCTTCCATTGCGAATTACTTCTTTTATTCTATTCTTTCTTGCGTTTAATATCGTGTTTTTGGTCATTTTTGGCAAATACCTTGTTTATTCTTTCCTGATTCGCGTTAACTCTATCTTTTCCGGCCATTATTGGCTTTGATTCTCTTTTATTCCAACCTTTTTTGCGTTTTCTCCAGATTTTCTGTCTTCTGTGGCAAATTACCTCGTTTATTTAACTCATTCTTGCGTTTTATCAATGTTTTTTGGCCTTTCTTGGCAATCAACAAAGTTTAATCTTTTTTTTGCGTTTAATCCTGTTTTTTGCTTCCTTGGCTATTAACTTGGATTATTTCATTCTTTCTCGCGTTTACTCCCATTTTTTATGTATTCCTTGGCAATTATCATTGTTTATTCCATTCTTAAACGCGAATCAGGGAAAATAAACAAGGTATTTGCCAAAAATGATAGAATAAAATAGAATAGAATAAAAGAGGTAATTCGCAATGGAAGACTGAAAATCGTAAGAAAGTGCTGAAAAAGAAGGAATAGAAGAGGATTTTATCCAAGCAAAAGCTAAAAAAGGGTAATAAACGGGAGAAGAAATGGAATAAACAATGATAATTGCAAGGAATACAGAAAAAATGGGAGTAAACGCGATAAAGAATGAAATAATCCAAGTTAATGGACAGGAAGCAAAATAACCGGCGTTAAACGAGAAAAATAACGGTAAAACTTTGTTGATTGCCAAGAAAGGCCGAAAAACATTAAGAAAACGCAAGAAAGTGTTAAATAAACGAGGTAATTTGCCACAGAAGACAGAAAATCTGGAGAAAACTCAAAAAGGTTGGAATAAAAGAGAATCAAAGCCAATAAAAGCCGGAAAAGATAGAGTGAACGCGATTCAGGAAAGAATAAACAAGGTATTTGGCAAAAATGATCGAAAACACGATTTTAAACGCAAGAAAAGAATAGAATAAAAGAGGTAATTCGCAATGGAAGACTGAAAATCGTAAGAAAGTGCTAAAAAAGAAGGAATAGAAGAGGATTTTAGCCAAGCATAATATAAAGAAGCGGTAATAGACGGGAGAAAGAATGGAATAAACAATTATAATTGCCGCGGAACACTGAAAAAATTGGAGTAAACGCGATAAAGAATGAAATATTCCATGTTTATCGCCAATGAACCAAAAAAACCGAGATTAAACGCAAAAAAACGAAAATTAAACTTTGTTGATTGCCAAGAAAGGCCGAAAAACATTGATAAAACGCAAGAAAGAATGAAATAAACAAGGTAATTTGCCAAAGAAGACAGAAAATATGGAAAAACGCAAGAAAGGATGGAATAAATGAGAATCAAAGCCAATAATGGCCGGAAAAGCTGAAGTAAACGCAAATCATGGAAGAATAATCAAGGTATTTGCAAAAAAAGACCAAAAACACGATTTTAAACGCAAGAAAGTATAGAAAAAAAGAAGTAATTCGCAATGGAAGACCAAAATCGTAAGAAAGTGCTGAAAAAGAATGAATAAAAGAGGATTTTCGCCAAGCATAATATAAAAAAGCGTTAATAAACGTGAGAAAGAATAAAATAAACAATTATAATTGCCGCGGAACACTGAAAAAATGGGAGTAAACGCGAGAAAGAATGAAATAATCCAAGTTTATCTCCAATGAATCAAAAAAAACCGAGATTAAACGCAAAAAACAAAAATTAAACTTTGTTGATTGCCAAGAAAGGCCAAAAAACATTGATAAAACGCAAGAAAGAATGAAATAAACAAGGTAATTTGCCAAAGAAGTCAGAAAATCTGGAAAAACGCAAGAAAGGATGGAATAAAATAGAATCAAAGCCAATAATGGCAGGAAAAGCTGGAGTAAACGCGAATCATGGAAGAATAATCAAGGTATTTGCAAAAAATGACCGAAAACACGATTTTAAACGCAAGAAAGAATAGAATAAAAGAGGTAATTCGCAATGGAAGACTGAAAATCGTAAGAAAGTGCTGAAAAATAAGGAATAGAAGAGGATTTTAGCCAAGCAAAAGCTAAAAAAGGGAAATAAACGAAAGAAGGAATGGAATAAACAATGATAATTGCCAAAGAATACAGAAAAAATGGGAGTAAACGCGAGAAAGACTGAAATAATCCAATTAATCGCCAATGAAGCAAAAAAACCAGGATTAAACGCAAAAAACGAAGGTTGAACTTTGTTGATTGCCAAGAAAGGCCTAAAACATTGATAAAACGCAAGAAAGAATGAAATAAACGAGGTAATTTGCCAAAGATTTTAAACGCAAGAAAGTATAGAAGAAAAGAAGTAATTCGCAATGGAAGACCGAAATCGTAAGAAAGTGCTGAAAAAGAAGGAATACAAGAGGATTTTCGCCAAGCATAATATAAAGAAGCGGTAATAAACGGGAGAAAGAATGGAATAAACAATTGTAATTGCCAAGGAACACTGAAAAAATGGGAGTAAACGCGAGAAAGAATGAAATAATCCATGTTTATCGCCAATGAAGCAAAAAAAACCGAGATTAAACGCAAAAAACGAAAATAAAACTTTGTTGATTGCCAAGGAAAGCCAAAAAACATTGAGAAAACGCAAGAAAGAATGAAAAAAACGAGGTATTTTGCCAAAGAAGACAGAAAATCTGGAAAAACGCAAGAAAGGATGGAATAAAAGAGAATCAAATCCAATAATGGCCGGAAAACATGGAGTAAACGCGAATCATGGAAGAATAATCAAGGTATTTGCCAAAAATGTTCGAAAACACGATATTAAACGCAAGAAAGAATAGAATAAAAAGGTAATTCGCAATGGAAGAATGAAAATCGTAAGAAAGTGCTGAAAAAGTGGAAATAGAAGAGGATTTTTGCCAAGCATAAGCAAAAAACGGTAATAAACGGGAGAAGAACTGGAATAAACAATGATAATTGTCAAGGAAGACAGAAAAAATGGAAGTAAACGCGAGAAAGAATGAAATAATCCAATTAATCGCCAATGAAGCAAAAAAACAGGATATAACGCAAAAAACGAAGGTTGAACTTTGTTGATTGCCAAGAAAGGCCTAAAACATTGATAAAACGCAAGAAAGAATGAAATAAACGAGGTAATTTGCCAAAGAAGACAGAAAATCTGGAAAAACGCAAGAAAGGATGGAATAAAAGAGAATCAAAGCCAATAATCGCCGGTAAAGCTGGAGTAAGCGCGAATCAGAAAAGAATAAACAAGGTATTTGCCAAAAATGATCAAAAAACGATTTTAAACGCAAGAAAGACTAGAATAAAAGAGGTAATTCGCAATGGAAGACTGAAAATCGTAAGAAAGTGCTGAAAAAGAATGAATAGAAGAGGATTTTAGCCAAGCAAAAGCTAAAAAAGGGAAATAAACGGGAGAAGGAATGGAATAAACAATGATAATTGCCAAAGAATACAGAAAAAATGGGAGTAAACGCGAGAAAGAATGAAATAATCCAATTAATCGCCAATGAAGCAAAAAAACCAGGATTAAACGCAAAAAACGAAGGTTGAACTTTGTTGATTGCCAAGAAAGGCCTAAAACATTGATAAAACGCAAGAAAGAATGAAATAAACGAGGTAATTTGCCAAAGAAGACAGAAAATCTGGAAAAACGCAAGAAAGGATGGAATAAAAGAGAATCAAAGCCAATAATGGCCGGTAAAGCTTAAGTAAGCGCGAATCAGAAAAGTATAAACAAGGTATTTGCCAAAAATGACCGAAAACACGATTTTAAACGCAAGAAAGAATAGAATAAAAGAGGTAATTCGCAATGGAAGACTGAAAATCGTAAGAAAGTGCTGAAAAAGAATGAATAGAAGAGGATTTTAGCCAAGCAAAAGCTAAAAAAGGGAAATAAACGAAAGAAGGAATGGAATAAACAATGATAATTGCCAAAGAATACAGAAAAAATGGGAGTAAACGCGAGAAAGACTGAAATAATCCAATTAATCGCCAATGAAGCAAAAAAACCAGGATTAAACGCAAAAAACGAAGGTTGAACTTTGTTGATTGCCAAGAAAGGCCTAAAACATTGATAAAACACAAGAAAGAATGAAATAAACGAGGTAATTTGCCAAAGATTTTAAACGCAAGAAAGTATAGAAGAAAAGAAGTAATTCGCAATGGAAGACCGAAATCGTAAGAAAGTGCTGAAAAAGAAGGAATACAAGAGGATTTTCGCCAAGCATAATATAAAGAAGCGGTAATAAACGGGAGAAAGAATGGAATAAACAATTGTAATTGCCAAGGAACACTGAAAAAATGGGAGTAAACGCGAGAAAGAATGAAATAATCCATGTTTATCGCCAATGAAGCAAAAAAACCGAGATTAAACGCAAAAAAACGAAAATAAAACTTTGTTGATTGCCAAGGAAAGCCAAAAAACATTGAGAAAACGCAAGAAAGAATGAAAAAAACGAGGTATTTTGCCAAAGAATACAGAAAATCTGGAAAAAACGCAAGAAAGGATGGAATAAAAGAGAATCAAATCCAATAATGGCCGGAAAAGCTGGAGTAAACGCGAATTATTGAAGAATAATCAAGGTATTTGCCAAAAATGATCAAAAATACGATATTAAACGCAAGAAAGAGTAGAATAAAAAGGTAATTCGCAATGGAAGAATGAAAATCGTAAGAAAGTGCTGAAAAAGTGGAAATAGAAGAGGATTTTTGCCAAGCATAAGCAAAAAACGGTAATAAACGGGAGAAGAAATGGAATAAACAATGATAATTGCCAAGGAATACAGAAAAAATGGGAGTAAACGCGATAAAGAATGAAATAATCCAAGTTAATGGACAGGAAGCAAAATAACCGGCGTTAAACGAGAAAAATAACGGTAAAACTTTGTTGATTGCCAAGAAAGGCCGAAAAACATTAAGAAAACGCAAGAAAGTGTTAAATAAACGAGGTAATTTGCCACAGAAGACAGAAAATCTGGAGAAAACTCAAAAAAGGTTGGAATAAAAGAGAATCAAAGCCAATAAAAGCCGGAAAAGATAGAGTGAACGCGATTCAGGAAAGAATAAACAAGGTATTTGGCAAAAATGATCGAAAACACGATTTTAAACGCAAGAAAGAATAGAATAAAAGAGGTAATTCGCAATGGAAGACTGAAAATCGTAAGAAAGTGCTAAAAAAGAAGGAATAGAAGAGGATTTTAGCCAAGCATAATATAAAGAAGCGGTAATAGACGGGAGAAAGAATGGAATAAACAATTATAATTGCCGCGGAACACTGAAAAAATTGGAGTAAACGCGATAAAGAATGAAATATTCCATGTTTATCGCCAATGAACCAAAAAAACCGAGATTAAACGCAAAAAACGAAAATTAAACTTTGTTGATTGCCAAGAAAGGCCGAAAAACATTGATAAAACGCAAGAAATAATGAAATAAACAAGGTAATTTGCCAAAGAAGACAGAAAATATGGAAAAACGCAAGAAAGGATGGAATAAATGAGAATCAAAGCCAATAATGGCCGGAAAAGCTGAAGTAAACGCAAATCATGGAAGAATAATCAAGGTATTTGCAAAAAAAGACCAAAAACACGATTTTAAACGCAAGAAAGTATAGAAAAAAAGAAGTAATTCGCAATGGAAGACCAAAATCGTAAGAAAGTGCTGAAAAAGAATGAATAAAAGAGGATTTTCGCCAAGCATAATATAAAAAAGCGTTAATAAACGTGAGAAAGAATAAAATAAACAATTATAATTGCCGCGGAACACTGAAAAAATGGGAGTAAACGCGAGAAAGAATGAAATAATCCAAGTTTATCTCCAATGAATCAAAAAAAACCGAGATTAAACGCAAAAAACAAAAATTAAACTTTGTTGATTGCCAAGAAAGGCCAAAAAACATTGATAAAACGCAAGAAAGAATGAAATAAACAAGGTAATTTGCCAAAGAAGTCAGAAAATCTGGAAAAACGCAAGAAAGGATGGAATAAAATAGAATCAAAGCCAATAATGGCAGGAAAAGCTGGAGTAAACGCGAATCATGGAAGAATAATCAAGGTATTTGCAAAAAATGATCGAAAATATGATTTTAAAAACAAGAAAGAATAGAATAAAAGAAGTAATTCGCAATGGAAGACCAAAATCGTAAGAAAGTGCTGAAAAATAAGGAATGAATGAGGATTTTCGCCAAGCATAATATAAAAAAGCGGTAATAAACGGGAGAAAGAATAGAATAAACAATTATAATTGCCAAGGAACACTGAAAAAATGAGAGTAAACGCGAGAAAGAATGAAATAATCCATGTTTATCGCCAATGAAGCAAAAAAACCGAGATTAAACGCAAAAAACGAAAATAAATCTTTGTTGATTGCCAAGAAAGGCCAAAAAACATTGAGAAAACGCAAGAAAGAATGAAAAAAACGAGGTATTTTGCCAAAGAATACAGAAAATCTGGAAAAACGCAAGAAAGGATGGAATAAAAGAGAATCAAATCCAATAATGGCCGGAAAAGCTGGAGTAAACGCGAATTATTGAAGAATAATCAAGGTATTTGCCAAAAATGATCAAAAATACGATATTAAACGCAAGAAAGAGTAGAATAAAAAGGTAATTCGCAATGGAAGAATGAAAATCGTAAGAAAGTGCTGAAAAAGTGGAAATAGAAGAGGATTTTTGCCAAGCATAAGCAAAAAACGGTAATAAACGGGAGAAGAACTGGAATAAACAATGATAATTGTCAAGGAAGACAGAAAAAATGGAAGTAAACGCGAGAAAGAATGAAATAATCCAATTAATCGCCAATGAAGCAAAAAAAACAGGATATAACGCAAAAAACGAAGGTTGAACTTTGTTGATTGCCAAGAAAGGCCTAAAACATTGATAATACGCAAGAAAGAATGAAATAAACGAGGTAATTTGCCAAAGAAGACAGAAAATCTGGAAAAACGCAAGAAAGGATGGAATAAAAGAGAATCAAAGCCAATAATCGCCGGTAAAGCTGGAGTAAGCGCGAATCAGAAAAGAATAAACAAGGTATTTGCCAAAAATGATCAAAAAACGATTTTAAACGCAAGAAAGACTAGAATAAAAGAGGTAATTCGCAATGGAAGACTGAAAATCGTAAGAAAGTGCTGAAAAAGAATGAATAGAAGAGGATTTTAGCCAAGCAAAAGCTAAAAAAGGGAAATAAACGGGAGAAGGAATGGAATAAACAATGATAATTGCCAAAGAATACAGAAAAAATGGGAGTAAACGCGAGAAAGAATGAAATAATCCAATTAATCGCCAATGAAGCAAAAAAACCAGGATTAAACGCAAAAAACGAAGGTTGAACTTTGTTGATTGCCAAGAAAGGCCTAAAACATTGATAAAACGCAAGAAAGAATGAAATAAACGAGGTAATTTGCCAAAGAAGACAGAAAATCTGGAAAAACGCAAGAAAGGATGGAATAAAAGAGAATCAAAGCCAATAATGGCCGGTAAAGCTTAAGTAAGCTAGAATCAGAAAAGTATAAACAAGGTATTTGCCAAAAATGACCGAAAACACGATTTTAAACGCAAGAAAGAATAGAATAAAAGAGGTAATTCGCAATGGAAGACTGAAAATCGTAAGAAAGTGCTGAAAAAGAATGGAATAGAAGAGGATTTTAGCCAAGCAAAAGCTAAAAAAGGGAAATAAACGGGAGAAGGAATGGTATAAACAATGATAATTGCCAAGCAATACAGAAAAAATGGGAGTAAACGCGAGAAAGACTGAAATAATCCAATTAATCGCCAATGAAGCAAAAAAACCAGGATTAAACGCAAAAAACGAAGGTTGAACTTTGTTGATTGCCAAGAAAGGCCTAAAACATTGATAAAACGCAAGAAAGAATGAAATAAACGAGGTAATTTGCCAAAGATTTTAAACGCAAGAAAGTATAGAAGAAAAGAAGTAATTCGCAATGGAAGACCGAAATCGTAAGAAAGTGCTGAAAAAGAAGGAATACAAGAGGATTTTCGCCAAGCATAATATAAAGAAGCGGTAATAAACGGGAGAAAGAATGGAATAAACAATTGTAATTGCCAAGGAACACTGAAAAAAATGGGAGTAAACGCGAGAAAGAATGAAATAATCCATGTTTATCGCCAATGAAGCAAAAAAACCGAGATTAAACGCAAAAAACGAAAATAAAACTTTGTTGATTGCCAAGGAAAGCCAAAAAACATTGAGAAAACGCAAGAAAGAATGAAAAAAACGAGGTATTTTGCCAAAGAAGACAGAAAATCTGGAAAAACGCAAGAAAGGATGGAATAAAAGAGAATCAAATCCAATAATGGCCGGAAAACATGGAGTAAACGCGAATCATGGAAGAATAATCAAGGTATTTGCCAAAAATGTTCGAAAACACGATATTAAACGCAAGAAAGAATAGAATAAAAAGGTAATTCGCAATGGAAGAATGAAAATCGTAAGAAAGTGCTGAAAAAGTGGAAATAGAAGAGGATTTTTGCCAAGCATAAGCAAAAAACGGTAATAAACGGGAGAAGAACTGGAATAAACAATGATAATTGTCAAGGAAGACAGAAAAAATGGAAGTAAACGCGAGAAAGAATGAAATAATCCAATTAATCGCCAATGAAGCAAAAAAACAGGATATAACGCAAAAAACGAAGGTTGAACTTTGTTGATTGCCAAGAAAGGCCTAAAACATTGATAAAACGCAAGAAAGAATGAAATAAACGAGGTAATTTGCCAAAGAAGACAGAAAATCTGGAAAAACGCAAGAAAGGATGGAATAAAAGAGAATCAAAGCCAATAATCGCCGGTAAAGCTGGAGTAAGCGCGAATCAGAAAAGAATAAACAAGGTATTTGCCAAAAATGATCAAAAAACGATTTTAAACGCAAGAAAGACTAGAATAAAAGAGGTAATTCGCAATGGAAGACTGAAAATCGTAAGAAAGTGCTGAAAAAGAATGAATAGAAGAGGATTTTAGCCAAGCAAAAGCTAAAAAAGGGAAATAAACGGGAGAAGGAATGGAATAAACAATGATAATTGCCAAAGAATACAGAAAAAATGGGAGTAAACGCGAGAAAGAATGAAATAATCCAATTAATCGCCAATGAAGCAAAAAAACCAGGATTAAACGCAAAAAACGAAGGTTGAACTTTGTTGATTGCCAAGAAAGGCCTAAAACATTGATAAAACGCAAGAAAGAATGAAATAAACGAGGTAATTTGCCAAAGAAGACAGAAAATCTGGAAAAACGCAAGAAAGGATGGAATAAAAGAGAATCAAAGCCAATAATGGCCGGTAAAGCTTAAGTAAGCGCGAATCAGAAAAGTATAAACAAGGTATTTGCCAAAAATGACCGAAACACGATTTTAAACGCAAGAAAGAATAGAATAAAAGAGGTAATTCGCAATGGAAGACTGAAAATCGTAAGAAAGTGCTGAAAAAGAATGAATAGAAGAGGATTTTAGCCAAGCAAAAGCTAAAAAAGGGAAATAAACGAAAGAAGGAATGGAATAAACAATGATAATTGCCAAAGAATACAGAAAAAATGGGAGTAAACGCGAGAAAGACTGAAATAATCCAATTAATCGCCAATGAAGCAAAAAAACCAGGATTAAACGCAAAAAACGAAGGTTGAACTTTGTTGATTGCCAAGAAAGGCCTAAAACATTGATAAAACGCAAGAAAGAATGAAATAAACGAGGTAATTTGCCAAAGATTTTAAACGCAAGAAAGTATAGAAGAAAAGAAGTAATTCGCAATGGAAGACCGAAATCGTAAGAAAGTGCTGAAAAAGAAGGAATACAAGAGGATTTTCGCCAAGCATAATATAAAGAAGCGGTAATAAACGGGAGAAAGAATGGAATAAACAATTGTAATTGCCAAGGAACACTGAAAAAATGGGAGTAAACGCGAGAAAGAATGAAATAATCCATGTTTATCGCCAATGAAGCAAAAAAACCGAGATTAAACGCAAAAAACGAAAATAAAACTTTGTTGATTGCCAAGGAAAGCCAAAAAACATTGAGAAAACGCAAGAAAGAATGAAAAAAACGAGGTATTTTGCCAAAGAAGACAGAAAATCTGGAAAAACGCAAGAAAGGATGGAATAAAAGAGAATCAAATCCAATAATGGCCGGAAAACATGGAGTAAACGCGAATCATGGAAGAATAATCAAGGTATTTGCCAAAAATGATCGAAAACACGATATTAAACGCAAGAAAGAATAGAATAAAAAGGTAATTCGCAATGGAAGAATGAAAATCGTAAGAAAGTGCTGAAAAAGTGGAAATAGAAGAGGATTTTTGCCAAGCATAAGCAAAAAACGGTAATAAACGGGAGAAGAACTGGAATAAACAATGATAATTGTCAAGGAAGACAGAAAAAATGGAAGTAAACGCGAGAAAGAATGAAATAATCCAATTAATCGCCAATGAAGCAAAAAAAACAGGATATAACGCAAAAAACGAAGGTTGAACTTTGTTGATTGCCAAGAAAGGCCTAAAACATTGATAAAACGCAAGAAAGAATGAAATAAACGAGGTAATTTGCCAAAGAAGACAGAAAATCTGGAAAAACGCAAGAAAGGATGGAATAAAAGAGAATCAAAGCCAATAATCGCCGGTAAAGCTGGAGTAAGCGCGAATCAGAAAAGAATAAACAAGGTATTTGCCAAAAATGATCAAAAAACGATTTTAAACGCAAGAAAGACTAGAATAAAAGAGGTAATTCGCAATGGAAGACTGAAAATCGTAAGAAAGTGCTGAAAAAGAATGAATAGAAGAGGATTTTAGCCAAGCAAAAGCTAAAAAAGGGAAATAAACGGGAGAAGGAATGGAATAAACAATGATAATTGCCAAAGAATACAGAAAAAATGGGAGTAAACGCGAGAAAGAATGAAATAATCCAATTAATCGCCAATGAAGCAAAAAAACCAGGATTAAACGCAAAAAACGAAGGTTGAACATTGTTGATTGCCAAGAAAGGCCTAAAACATTGATAAAACGCAAGAAAGAATGAAATAAACGAGGTAATTTGCCAAAGAAGACAGAAAATCTGGAAAAACGCAAGAAAGGATGGAATAAAAGAGAATCAAAGCCAATAATGGCCGGTAAAGCTTAAGTAAGCGCGAATCAGAAAAGTATAAACAAGGTATTTGCCAAAAATGACCGAAAACACGATTTTAAACGCAAGAAAGAATAGAATAAAAGAGGTAATTCGCAATGGAAGACTGAAAATCGTAAGAAAGTGCTGAAAAAGAATGAATAGAAGAGGATTTTAGCCAAGCAAAAGCTAAAAAAGGGAAATAAACGAAAGAAGGAATGGAATAAACAATGATAATTGCCAAAGAATACAGAAAAAATGGGAGTAAACGCGAGAAAGACTGAAATAATCCAATTAATCGCCAATGAAGCAAAAAAACCAGGATTAAACGCAAAAAACGAAGGTTGAACTTTGTTGATTGCCAAGAAAGGCCTAAAACATTGATAAAACGCAAGAAAGAATGAAATAAACGAGGTAATTTGCCAAAGATTTTAAACGCAAGAAAGTATAGAAGAAAATAAGTAATTCGCAATGGAAGACCGAAATCGTAAGAAAGTGCTGAAAAAGAAGGAATACAAGAGGATTTTCGCCAAGCATAATATAAAGAAGCGGTAATAAACGGGAGAAAGAATGGAATAAACAATTGTAATTGCCAAGGAACACTGAAAAAATGGGAGTAAACGCGAGAAAGAATGAAATAATCCATGTTTATCGCCAATGAAGCAAAAAAACCGAGATTAAACGCAAAAAACGAAAATAAAACTTTGTTGATTGCCAAGGAAAGCCAAAAAACATTGAGAAAACGCAAGAAAGAATGAAAAAAACGAGGTATTTTGCCAAAGAAGACAGAAAATCTGAAAAAAACGCAAGAAAGGATGGAATAAAATAGAATCAAATCCAATAATGGCCGGAAAACATGGAGTAAACGCGAATCATGGAAGAATAATCAAGGTATTTGCCAAAAATGATCGAAAACACGATATTAAACGCAAGAAAGAATAGAATAAAAAGGTAATTCGCAATGGAAGACTGAAAATCGTAAGAAAGTGCTGAAAAAGTGGAAATAGAAAAGGATTTTCGCCAAGCATATGCGAAAAAACGGTAATAAACGGGAGAAGAACTTGAATAAACAATGATAATTGTCAAGGAAGACAGAAAAAATGGGAGTAAACCCAAGAAAGAATGAAATAATCCAAGTTAATCGCCAATGAAGCAAAAAAACCGAGGTTAAACGCAAAAAACGAAAATAAAACTTTGTTGATTGTCAAGGAAAGCCAAAAAACATTGAGAAAACGCAAGAAAGAATGAAATAAACGAGGTAAGTTGCCAAAGAAGACAGAAAATCTGGAAAAACGCAAGAAAGGATGGAATAAAAGAGAATCAAAACGAATAATGGCCGGAAAAGCTGGAGTAAACGCGAATCATTAAAAAGAATAATCAAGCGTTTTTTCCAGATTTTCTGTCTTCTTTGGCAAATTACCTCGTTTATTTCATTCTTTCTTGCGTTTTATCAATGTTTTAGGCCTTTCTTGGCAATCAACAAAGTTTAACCTTCGTTAAGATTTTCAGTCTTCCATCGCGAATTACGTCTTTTATTCTATTCTTTCTTGCGTTTAAAATCGTATTTTTGATCATTTTTGAAAAAATACCTTGATTATTCTTCCATGATTCGCGTTTACTCTAGCTTTTCCGGCCATTATTGGCTTTGATTCTCATTTATTCCATCCTTACTATCGTTTTTCCAGATTTTCTGTCTTCTTCGGCAAATTACCTCGTTTATTTCATTCTTTCCTGCGTTTTATCAATGTTTTAGGCCTTTCTTGGCATTCAAAAAAGTTTAACCTTCTTTTTTTGCGTTTAATACTGGTTGGCTATTACCTTGGATTATTTCATTCTTTCTCGCGTTTACTCCCATTTTTTCTGTCTTCCTTGACAATTATCATTGTTTATTCCATTCCTTCATCCGTTTATTACCGCTTTTTCGGTTATGCTCTGCGAAAATCCTCTTCTATTCTTTCTTTTTCAGCACTTTCTTACGATGTCGGTCTTCCATTGCGAATTACTTATTTTATTCTATTCTTTCTTGCGTTTAATATCGTGTTTTTGGTCATTTTTGGCAAATACCTTGTTTATTCTTTCCTGATTCGCGTTAACTCTATCTTTTCCGGCCATTATTGGCTTTGATTCTCTTTTATTCCAACCTTTTTTGCGTTTTCTCCAGATTTTCTGTCTTCTGTGGCAAATTACCTCGTTTATTTAACTCATTCTTGCGTTTTATCAATGTTTTTTGGCCTTTCTTGGCAATCAACAAAGTTTAACGTTTTTTTGCGTTTAATCCAGTTTTTTTGCTTCCTTGGCTATTAACTTGGATTATTTCATTCTTTCTCGCGTTTACTCCCATTTTTTATGTATTCCTTGGCAATTATCATTGTTTATTCCATTCCTAAACGCGAATCAGGGAAAATAAACTAGGTGTTTGCCAAAAATGATAGAATAAAATAGAATAGAATAAAAGAGGTAATTCGCAATGGAAGACTGAAATCGTAAGAAAGTGCTGAAAAAGAAGGAATAGAAGAGGATTTTAGCCAAGCAAAAGCTAAAAAAGGTTAATAAACGGTAGAAGAAATGGAATAAACAATGATAATTGCCAAGGAATACAGAAAAAATGGGAGTAAACGCGAGAAAGAATGAAATAATCCAAGTTAATCGCCAAAGATGCAAAAAAAACCGAAATTAAACGCTTAAATTGAATTTAAATCTTTGTTGATTGCCAAGAAAGGCCTAAAACATTGATAAAACGCAAGAAAGAATGAAATAAACGAGGTAATTTGCCAAAGAAGACAGAAAATCTGGAAAAACGCAAGAATGGATAGAATAAAAGAGAATCAAAGCCAATAATGGCCGGAAAAGCTGAAGTAAACGCAAATCATGGAAGAATAATCAAGGTATTTGCAAAAAATGACCGAAAACACGATTTTACACGCAAGAAAGTATAGAATAAAAGAAGTAATTCGCAATGGAAGACCAAAATCGTAAGAAAGTGCTGAAAAAGAAGGAATAAAAGAGGATTTTCGCCAAGCATAATATAAAAAAGCGGTAATAAACGTGAGAAAGAATGGAATAAACAATTATAATTGCCGCGGAACACTGAAAAAATGGGAGTAAAGGCGAGAAAGAATGAAATAATCCAAGTTTATCGCCAATGAAGCAAAAAAACCGAGATTAAACGCAAAAAACGAAAATTAAACTTTGTTGATTGCCAAGAAAGGCCGAAAAACATTGATAAAACGCAAGAAAGAATGAAATACACGAGGTAATTTGCCAAAGAAGACAGAAAATCTGGAAAAACGCAAGAAAGGATGGAATAAATGAGAATCAAAGCCAATAATTTCAGGTAAAGCTGGAGTAAAAGCGAATCATGGAAGAATAATCAAGGTACTTGGAAAAAAATGATCGAAAATTACACGTAGAAAAAAAGAAAATTTTTAAAAAGTTAAAAAAAGTCTACCGCTAATAACAATTCGCAATTGTTTAAACAACTTTTCAACGTTTTAGTATTTTCGAATGCGCTGCGGAGCTAAAAGTCATTTTACGAGTAGAAATCCGAAACATGATCTGATAGGGACAACTCCGATTTCGATATTTCATTTTGTCCTGCAGTTAAAAATTCTTAAAATTTTAACGGAAGGGTTAATGTTCAGCTCCTACGAGGAGAGTTTGACAGCCGAAATTCGCGAGTTATTAGGAAATTATTTCGGTTTTAACATTTAACTTCCGAGAGTGTGGTGAAAAACTCCAAATTCGGCAGAAATGTGTCGTGTGCACGATATTCCTAAGAATGCAAAAATTGGCTATCGTTTCGCTCCATCACAGTTGGAGCGGCGTGGTAGGTCTCCGGGCTGATTCGAGCGGCGTGGTAGGTCGCCGGCGGGGCACCGGCCGAATGGGGGGGAGGCGGAAATTGGGGTGGGGGGTGGCAAGTGGGGGGGGAATCGGCATGTGGGGGGGTCGAGGCGGAAAGTGGGGGGGGCGGCAAGTGTGGGGGGGAGGCGGCATGTGGGGGGAAGGCGGCAAGTGGGGGGAGGGAGGCGGCAAGTGGAAGAGAGGCGGCAAGCGGTGGGGAAGCGGCAAGTGGGGGAGGGAGGCGGCATATGGGGTTGGGGTGGCAAGTGGGGGAGGGGCGGCAAATAGTGGGGGGGCGGCAAGTGGGGGGGGAGGCAAGTGAGGGGGAGCAAGTGGGGGGGGCCGAAAGTGGGGGGGAGGCGGCAAGTGGGGGGGGGAGGCAACAAGTGGGGGGAAGGCGGCAAGTGGGGGGAGGGAGGCGGCAAGTGGAAGAGAGGCGGCAAGCGGTGGGGAAGCGGCAAGTGGGGGGAGGGAGGCGGCATATGGGGTTGGGGTGGCAAGTGGGGGAGGGGCGGCAAATAGTGGGGGGGCGGCAAGTGGGGGGGAGGCAAGTGAGGGGGAGCAAGTGGGGGGGGCCGAAAGTGGGGGGGAGGCGGCAAGTGGGGGGGGGGAGGCAACAAGTGGGGGGGAGGGAGGCAAGTGGGGGTGGTCGAGGCGGCAAGTGGTGAGGGGAGGCGGCAAGTGGGGGGGTCGTCAAGTGGGGGGGCGGCAAGAGGGGAGGGGCCGGCAAGTGGGGGGGGGGGAAGTGGGGGGGGGGCCGGCAAGTGGCGGGGGGAAGTGGGGGGGGGGGCAAGTGGGGGGGGGGTCAAGAATGTCCAAGAGCTAAGCAAAAGTCAAACACGTAAAAAACAACTGGAGAGGACAGGAAAATATCACAAGTAGCAACAGCTGGCAACCGCGAGGAAGGGAGAGAGTAAGCGGGAGTGGGGGTTTGTCTGCGCAGGTCGTCATCTACGCGTTACTGCTATAGTTGGCGCTTGCTTGCTGCGAGCATCTCATCTCGCCTCGAAGAAGCATTCGTTTTTCAATTAGACGTCTCGTCATCGCCTATATCCCTTTAATTCCAAAGATTTCCGTTTTCCCACGCCTCGCGACAATTGTTTAAAACAATCCCCAAATGTCGCAATTTCAAACATTTTACACCGTTTTCATCGCGGGATACTAATGCTACGCGTTTCAGCAGAATTTTGAAGTTGTGGCACTTCTAGAAGTGAAACGGTATTTTTCAAATTGTTTAAAATTTAATAATTTTAAACGGCCGCCGCAATTGATGTATGGCAAAATCGAAACGTTTGTTCGTGAAAGTTCACCACTCAGTAAATATTTTGAAAATTTCAGCTTCCTAGCTTATCCCCTAGTACCTAAACTGTTTTCTATTTGTTTAAACATTTTTAGAATTTTTAACTGCCGAACAAATTAATATATATCGAAATCGTGGTGGTCTCTATCTGGTTCCTTTTTTGGAATTCTACTTGGAAAAAAAATTTCAGCTGCGTAGCACGAGCGAAAGTGCATAAACCATGAGAATTTGTTTGAACAATTGCCAATTTTTTTGGTTCCGCGTCGTCGAACTTTTTCGAGATTTGGTTTTTCCTGGGCGGCTCCGCAAAGAATTCTTCACAAGGAAAAAATTTCGAGTCTCCAGCTAATCCGGAAGTGCCTGAAAATCGGTATCATACTGTGTTCTATATATATACGTCGTCTATCATTTGTTTTTGTCGGCAAACGATGAGATTCGAGACTTTTCCCACGACAGAAGGCACAAAAAGCGCAATTTCTGTGAATTAATTTCGTGCACTTGCCGGTAAGCTCGGAGGTTGAAATTTTCAGTGTCGCTAGATGGCCGCAATATCTATCGGGAATTGTCGTCGCATTTGCTCACGGTGTCTTGGGTTCGACTCCAGAGACCCCGGAATATCTCCCATAAGTTAGCGTGGGGGAACGCGATCTAATAAGCTTAGGAAGCTGAAATTTTGCATGATTATACGACTATTCTCGCAACCGACTACAAAAATCGAAAATTTTAAAATTGTCAGTTTCTAAGAGTCGATTTAACCCCATTTGTACATTAAAGTTCGATAATTTTTATCTTGAAAACTATATGCCGCCACGTTCATGTTCTCGGTTTTATTATGCATGCGATTACGCGTAGAAAAAAAGAAATTTTTAAAAAGTTAAAAAATGTCGACCGCTAATAACAATTCGCAATTGTTTAAACAACTTTTCAACGTTTTCGTATTTCCGAATGCGCTGCGGAGCTAAAAGTCCCTTTACGGGTAGAATTCCGAAACATGATCTGATAGGGACAACTCCGACTTCGATATTTCAATTTGTCCTGCAGTTAAAAATTCTTAAAGTTTTAACGAAAGGGTTAATGTTCAGCTCCTACGAGGAGAGTTTGACAGCCAAAATTCGCGAGTTATTCGGAAATTATTTCGGTTTTAACATTTAACTTTCGAGAGTGTGGTGAAAAACTCCAAATTCGGCAGAAATGTGTCGTGTGCACGATATTCCTAAGAATGCAAAAATTGGCGATCGTTTCGCTCCATCGCAGTTGGAGCGTCGTGTTAGGTCTCCGGGCTGATTCGAGCGGCGTGGTAGGTCGCTGGCGGGGCAAAGGCGGAAGGGGGGGGGAGGCGGAAAGTGGGGGGGGGTGGCAAGTGGGGGGGGGGCGGCAATTGGGGGGGCGAGGCGGAAAGTGAGGGAAGAGGCGGAAAGCGGGGGGGGGGGGGGGCGAGGCGAAAATGTGGGTGGCGAGGCGGAAAATGGGGGGGGAGGCAGCAAGTGGGGGCGCGAGTTGGAAAGTGGGGGGGGGGGGCGAGGCGGCAAGTGTGGGGGGGGGCGGCAAGTGGGGGGGAGGGCGAAGCGTCAAGGGGGGGGGCGGCAAGTGGATGGGGGGGCGAAGCGGCAAGTGGGGGCGAGGCGACAAGTGGGGGGGCGAGGCGGCAATTGTGGGGGGGGGCGGCATGTGGGCGGGCAGGTAAAAAGTGGGGGGGGGGGGCGAGACGGGAAGTGTGGGGGGGAGGCGGCATGTGGGGGTTGAGGCGGCAATTGGGGGGGAGACGGCAAGTGGAGGGGCGGCAATTGGGGGGGGGGCAGGCGGCAAAGGGGGGGGGTTGCGAGGCGGCAAAGGGGGGAGGCGGCAAGTGGGGGGTGGGCGAGGCGGCAATTATGGGGGTGGCGGCATGTGGGGGGGAGGCGAAAAGTGGGGGGAGGGCGAGACGGAAAATGTGGGGGGAGGCGGCAAGTGGGGGGGGAGGCGGCAAGGGGGGGGGCGGCAATTGGGGGGGGGGGGGGGCAGGCGGCAAAGGGGGGGGCGCGAGGCGGCAAAGGGGGGGGCGCGAGGCGGCAAAGGGGGGAGGCGGCAAGTGGGGGGGAGACGGAAAGTGGGGGGAGGCGGAAAGTGGGGGGGGAGGAAAGTGGGGGGGAGGCGGCAAGTGGAGGGGGAGGCAGCATGTGGGGGGCGGCAAGTGGGGGGCGGCAAGTGGGGGGAGGCGGCAAGTGGGGGGGGGATGCGGCAAGTGGGGGGGGGGGGGGGAAGAGGGGGGGCGAAGCGGAATGTGGGGGGGGGGGAGCGAGGCGGCATGTAGGAGGTGCGAGGCGGAAAGGGGGGGGGCGAGGCGGAAAGTAGGGGGGGCGTGGGGGGAAAGCGGAGGGGGAGGCGGAAAAGGGGGGAAAGGCGGAAAGTTGGGGGGGCGGCAAGTGGGGGGAGGTGGCATGTGAGGGGGGGAGGCGGCAAGTGGGGGGGGGTGGCATGTGAGGGGGGGAGGCGGCAAGTGGGGGGGGGGGGCGGAAAATTAGGGGGGGGGTTGGCGGAAAGTTGGGGGGGCGGCAAGTGGGGGGAGGTGGCATGTGGGGGGGAAGGCGGCAAGTGGGGGGGGAGGCGGCAAGTGGGGGGAGGCGGCAAGCGGTGGGGAGGCGGCAAGTGAGGGGGAAGCGGCATATGGGGGGGGTCGGCAAGTGGGGGGGGCGGCAAATGGTCTGGGGCGGCAAGTTGGGTGGTGGCAAGTGAGGGGAGGCAAGTGGGGGGGGCGGATAGGGGGGAGAGGCGGCAAGTGGGGGGTGAGGCGGCAAGTGGAGGGGGAGGCGGCAAATGGGTGGAGGCGGAAAGTGAGGGGGGTCGAGGCGGCAAGTGGGGGGGGCGGCAAGTGGGTGGGGTCGGCAAGTGGGGGGGCGGCAAGAGGAGTGGGGGCGGCAAGTGGGGGGGGCAAGTGGGGGGGGGCAGGTGGGGGGGGGGGGCAAGTGGGGGGGGGGGGCAAGTGGGGTGGGATCAAGTGGGGGGGGGGGGCAAGTGGGGGGGGGCAAGTGGGGGGGGGGGGCAAGTGGGGGGGGGGCAAGAATGTCCAAGAGCTAAGCAAAAGTCAAACACGTAAAAAACAACTGGAGAGGACAGGAAAATATCACAAGTAGCAACAGCTGGCAACCGCGAGGAAGGGAGAGAGTAAGTGGGAGTGGGGGTTTGTCTGCGCATGTCGTCATCTACCCGTTACTGCTATAGTTGGCGCTTGCTTGCTGCGAGTATCTCATTTCGCCTAGAAGAAACATTCGTTTTTCAGGTAGACGTCTCGTCATCGCCTATATCCCTTTAATTCCAAAGATTTCCGTTTTCCCACGCCTCGCGACAATTGTTTAAAACAATCCCCAAATGTCGCAATTTCAAACATTTTACAACGTTTTCATCGCGGGATACTAATGCTACGCGTTTCAGCAGAATTTTGAAGTTGTGGCACTTCTAGAAGTGAAACGGTATTTTTCAAATTGTTTAAAACTTAAATAATTTTAAACGGCCGCCGCAATTGATGTATGGCAAAATCGAAACGTTTGTTCGTGAAAGTTCACCACTCAGTAAATATTTTGAAAATTTCAGCTTCCTAGCTTATCCCCTAGTACCTAAACAGTTTTCTATTTGTTTAAACATTTTTAGAATTTTTAACTGCCGAACAAATTAATATATATCGAAATCGTGGTGGTCTCTATCTGGTTCCTTTTTTGGAATTCTACTTGGAAAAAAAATTTCAGCTGCGTAGCACGAGCGAAAGTGCATAAACCATGAGAATTTGTTTGAACAATTGCCAATTTTTTTGGTTCCGCGTCGTCGAACTTTTTCGAGATTTGGTTTTTCCTGGGCGGCTCCGCAAAGAATTCTTCACAAGGAAAAAATTTCGAGTCTCCAGCTCATCCGGAAGTGCCTGAAAATCGGTATCATACTGTGTTCTATATATATACGTCGTCTATCATTTGTTTTTGGTCGGCAAACGATGAGATTCGCGTCTTTTCCCACGACAGAAGGCACAAAAAGCGCAATTTCTTTGAATTAATTTCGTGCACTTGCCGGTAAGCTCGGAGGTTGAAATTTTCAGTGTCGCTAGATGGCCGCAATATCTATCGGGAATTGTCGTCGCATTTGCTCACGGTGTCTTGGGTTCGACTCCAGAGACCCCGGAATATCTCCCATAAGTTAGCGTGGGGGAACGCGATCTAATAAGCTTAGGAAGCTGAAATTTTGCATGATTATACGACTATTCTCGCAACCGACTACAAAAATCGAAAATTTTAAAATTGTCAGTTTCTAAGAGTCGATTTAACCCCATTTGTACATTAAAGTTCGATAATTTTTATCTTGAAAACTATATGCCGCACGTTCATGTTCTCGGTTTTATTATGCATGCGATTACGCGTAGAAAAAAAGAAATTTTTAAAAAGTTAAAAAATGTCGACCGGTAATAACAATTCGCAATTGTTTAAACAACTTTTCAACGTTTTCGTATTTCCGAATGCGCTGCGGAGCTAAAAGTCCCTTTACGGGTAGAATTCCGAAACATGATCTGATAGGGACAACTCCGACTTCGATATTTCAATTTGTCCTGCAGTTAAAAATTCTTAAAGTTTTAACGAAAGGGTTAATGTTCAGCTCCTACGAGGAGAGTTTGACAGCCAAAATTCACGAGTTATTCGGAAATTATTTCGGTTTTAACATTTAACTTTCGAGAGTGTGGTGAAAAACTCCAAATTCGGCAGAAATGTGTCGTGTGCACGATATTCCTAAGAATGCAAAAATTGGCGATCGTTTCGCTCCATCGCAGTTGGAGCGGCGTGTTAGGTCTCCGGGCTGATTCGAGCGGCGTGGTAGGTCGCCGGCGGGGCACCGGCGGAAGGGGGGGGATGCGGAAAGTGGGGGGGGGTGGCAAGTGGGGGGGGGGGGCGGCAATTGGGGGGGCGAGGCGGAAAGTGAGGGAAGATGCGGAAAGCGGGGGGGGGGGGGGGGGGCGAGGCGAAAATGTGGGTGGCGAGGCGGAAAATGGGGGGGAGGCAGCAAGTGGGGGCGCGAGTTGGAAAGTGGGGGGGGGGGCGAGGCGGCAAGTGTGGGGGGGGGCGGCAAGTGGGGGGGAGGGCGAAGCGGCAAGGGGGGGGGGCGGCAAGTGGATGGGGGGGCGAAGCGGCAAGTGGGGGCGAGGCGACAAGTGGGGGGGCGAGGCGGCAATTGTGGGGGGGGCGGCATGTGGGCGGGCAGGTAAAAAGTGGGGGGGGGCGAGACGGGAAGTGTGGGGGGGAGGCGGCATGTGGGGGTTGAGGCGGCAATTGGGGGGGAGACGGCAAGTGGAGGGGCGGCAATTGGGGGGGGGGCAGGCGGCAAAGGGGGGGGGGCGAGGCGGCAAAGGGGGGAGGCGGCAAGTGGGGGGTGGGCGAGGCGGCAATTATGGGGGTGGCGGCATGTGGGGGGGAGGCGAAAAGTGGGGGGAGGGCGAGACGGAAAATGTGGGGGGAGGCGGCAAGTGGGGGGGAGGCGGCAAGTGGGGGGGCGGCAATTGGGGGGGCGGGGGGCAGGCGGCAAAGGGGGGGGGCGCGAGGCGGCAAAGGGGGGGGCGCGAGGCGGCAAAGGGGGGAGGCGGCAAGTGGGGGGGAGACGGAAAGTGGGGGGAGGCGAAGAGTGGGGGGGGAGGAAAGTGGGGGGGAGGCGGCAAGTGGAGGGGGGAGGCAGCATGTGGGGGGCGGCAAGTGGGGGGCGGCAAGTGGGGGGAGGCGGCAAGGGGGGGGATGCGGCAAGTGGGGGGGGGGGAAGAGGGGGGGCGAAGCGGAATGTGGGGGGGGGGGAGCGAGGCGGCATGTAGGAGGTGCGAGGCGGAAAGGGGTGGGGGGGCGAGGCGGAAAGTAGGGGGTGCGTGGGGGAAAGCGGGGGGGGAGGCGGAAAAGGGGGGAAAGGCGGAAAGTTGGGGGGGCGGCAAGTGGGGGGAGGTGGCATGTGAGGGGGGGAGGCGGCAAGTGGGGGGGGGGGCGGAAAATTAGGGGGGGGTTGGCGGAAAGTTGGGGGGGCGGCAAGTGGGGGGAGGTGGCATGTGGGGGGGAAGGCGGCAAGTGGGGGGGGAGGCGGCAAGTGGGGGGAGGCGGCAAGCGGTGGGGAGGCGGCAAGTGAGGGGGGAAGCGGCATATGGGGGGGGTCGGCAAGTGGGGGGGCGGCAAATGGTCTGGGGCGGCAAGTTGGGTGGTGGCAAGTGAGGGGAGGCAAGTGGGGGGGGCGGATAGGGGGGAGAGGCGGCAAGTGGGGGGTGAGGCGGCAAGTGGAGGGGGAGGCGGCAAATGGGTGGAGGCGGAAAGTGAGGGGGGTCGAGGCGGCAAGTGGGGGGGGCGGCAAGTGGGTGGGGTCGGCAAGTGGGGGGGCGGCAAGAGGAGTGGGGGCGGCAAGTGGGGGGGGCAAGTGGGGGGGGGGCAGGTGGGGGGGGGGCAAGTGGGGGGGGGGGCAAGTGGGGTGGGATCAAGTGGGGGGGGGGCAAGTGGGGGGGGGGCAAGTGGGGGGGGGGCAAGTGGGGGGGGGCAAGAATGTCCAAGAGCTAAGCAAAAGTCAAACACGTAAAAAACAACTGGAGAGGACAGGAAAATATCACAAGTAGCAACAGCTGGCAACCGCGAGGAAGGGAGAGAGTAAGTGGGAGTGGGGGTTTGTCTGCGCATGTCGTCATCTACCCGTTACTGCTATAGTTGGCGCTTGCTTGCTGCGAGTATCTCATTTCGCCTAGAAGAAACATTCGTTTTTCAGGTAGACGTCTCGTCATCGCCTATATCCCTTTAATTCCAAAGATTTCCGTTTTCCCACGCCTCGCGACAATTGTTTAAAACAATCCCCAAATGTCGCAATTTCAAACATTTTACAACGTTTTCATCGCGGGATACTAATGCTACGCGTTTCAGCAGAATTTTGAAGTTGTGGCACTTCTAGAAGTGAAACGGTATTTTTCAAATTGTTTAAAACTTAAATAATTTTAAACGGCCGCCGCAATTGATGTATGGCAAAATCGAAACGTTTGTTCGTGAAAGTTCACCACTCAGTAAATATTTTGAAAATTTCAGCTTCCTAGCTTATCCCCTAGTACCTAAACAGTTTTCTATTTGTTTAAACATTTTTAGAATTTTTAACTGCCGAACAAATTAATATATATCGAAATCGTGGTGGTCTCTATCTGGTTCCTTTTTTGGAATTCTACTTGGAAAAAAAATTTCAGCTGCGTAGCACGAGCGAAAGTGCATAAACCATGAGAATTTGTTTGAACAATTGCCAATTTTTTTGGTTCCGCGTCGTCGAACTTTTTCGAGATTTGGTTTTTCCTGGGCGGCTCCGCAAAGAATTCTTCACAAGGAAAAAATTTCGAGTCTCCAGCTCATCCGGAAGTGCCTGAAAATCGGTATCATACTGTGTTCTATATATATACGTCGTCTATCATTTGTTTTTGGTCGGCAAACGATGAGATTCGCGTCTTTTCCCACGACAGAAGGCACAAAAAGCGCAATTTCTTTGAATTAATTTCGTGCACTTGCCGGTAAGCTCGGAGGTTGAAATTTTCAGTGTCGCTAGATGGCCGCAATATCTATCGGGAATTGTCGTCGCATTTGCTCACGGTGTCTTGGGTTCGACTCCAGAGACCCCGGAATATCTCCCATAAGTTAGCGTGGGGGAACGCGATCTAATAAGCTTAGGAAGCTGAAATTTTGCATGATTATACGACTATTCTCGCAACCGACTACAAAAATCGAAAATTTTAAAATTGTCAGTTTCTAAGAGTCGATTTAACCCCATTTGTACATTAAAGTTCGATAATTTTTATCTTGAAAACTATATGCCGCACGTTCATGTTCTCGGTTTTATTATGCATGCGATTACGCGTAGAAAAAAAGAAATTTTTAAAAAGTTAAAAAATGTCGACCGGTAATAACAATTCGCAATTGTTTAAACAACTTTTCAACGTTTTCGTATTTCCGAATGCGCTGCGGAGCTAAAAGTCCCTTTACGGGTAGAATTCCGAAACATGATCTGATAGGGACAACTCCGACTTCGATATTTCAATTTGTCCTGCAGTTAAAAATTCTTAAAGTTTTAACGAAAGGGTTAATGTTCAGCTCCTACGAGGAGAGTTTGACAGCCAAAATTCACGAGTTATTCGGAAATTATTTCGGTTTTAACATTTAACTTTCGAGAGTGTGGTGAAAAACTCCAAATTCGGCAGAAATGTGTCGTGTGCACGATATTCCTAAGAATGCAAAAATTGGCGATCGTTTCGCTCCATCGCAGTTGGAGCGGCGTGTTAGGTCTCCGGGCTGATTCGAGCGGCGTGGTAGGTCGCCGGCGGGGCACCGGCGGAAGGGGGGGGATGCGGAAAGTGGGGGGGGGGTGGCAAGTGGGGGGGGGGGGCGGCAATTGGGGGGGCGAGGCGGAAAGTGAGGGAAGATGCGGAAAGCGGGGGGGGGGGGGGGGGGCGAGGCGAAAATGTGGGTGGCGAGGCGGAAAATGGGGGGGAGGCAGCAAGTGGGGGCGCGAGTTGGAAAGTGGGGGGGGGGGCGAGGCGGCAAGTGTGGGGGGGGGCGGCAAGTGGGGGGGAGGGCGAAGCGGCAAGGGGGGGGGCGGCAAGTGGATGGGGGGGCGAAGCGGCAAGTGGGGGCGAGGCGACAAGTGGGGGGGCGAGGCGGCAATTGTGGGGGGGGCGGCATGTGGGCGGGCAGGTAAAAAGTGGGGGGGGGCGAGACGGGAAGTGTGGGGGGGAGGCGGCATGTGGGGGTTGAGGCGGCAATTGGGGGGGAGACGGCAAGTGGAGGGGCGGCAATTGGGGGGGGGGCAGGCGGCAAAGGGGGGGGGGGGCGAGGCGGCAAAGGGGGGAGGCGGCAAGTGGGGGGTGGGCGAGGCGGCAATTATGGGGGTGGCGGCATGTGGGGGGGAGGCGAAAAGTGGGGGGAGGGCGAGACGGAAAATGTGGGGGGAGGCGGCAAGTGGGGGGGGAGGCGGCAAGTGGGGGGGCGGCAATTGGGGGGGCGGGGGGCAGGCGGCAAAGGGGGGGGGCGCGAGGCGGCAAAGGGGGGGGGCGCGAGGCGGCAAAGGGGGGAGGCGGCAAGTGGGGGGGAGACGGAAAGTGGGGGGAGGCGAAGAGTGGGGGGGGAGGAAAGTGGGGGGGAGGCGGCAAGTGGAGGGGGGAGGCAGCATGTGGGGGCGGCAAGTGGGGGGCGGCAAGTGGGGGGAGGCGGCAAGGGGGGGGATGCGGCAAGTGGGGGGGGGGGAAGAGGGGGGGCGAAGCGGAATGTGGGGGGGGGGAGCGAGGCGGCATGTAGGAGGTGCGAGGCGGAAAGGGGTGGGGGGGCGAGGCGGAAAGTAGGGGGGTGCGTGGGGGGAAAGCGGGGGGGGGAGGCGGAAAAGGGGGGGAAAGGCGGAAAGTTGGGGGGGCGGCAAGTGGGGGGGAGGTGGCATGTGAGGGGGGGAGGCGGCAAGTGGGGGGGGGGGCGGAAAATTAGGGGGGGGTTTGGCGGAAAGTTGGGGGGGCGGCAA
This sequence comes from Tanypteryx hageni, assembly GCA_028673005.1. NCBI lineage: Eukaryota > Metazoa > Arthropoda > Insecta > Odonata > Petaluridae > Tanypteryx > Tanypteryx hageni. The sequence goes on from JAJPWW010000246.1 coordinate 27,820, forward strand.
GTGGGGGGAGGTGGCATGTGGGGGGGAAGGCGGCAAGTGGGGGGGGAGGCGGCAAGTGGGGGGAGGCGGCAAGCGGTGGGGAGGCGGCAAGTGGGGGGGAAGCGGCATATGGGGGGGGGTCGGCAAGTGGGGGGGGGCGGCAAATGGTCTGGGGCGGCAAGTTGGGTGGTGGCAAGTGAGGGGAGGCAAGTGGGGGGGGCGGATAGGGGGGAGAGGCGGCAAGTGGGGGGTGAGGCGGCAAGTGGAGGGGGAGGCGGCATATGGGTGGAGGCGGAAAGTGAGGGGGGTCGAGGCGGCAAGTGGGGGGGGGGGGCTGGTGGGGGGGGGGGCAAGTGGGGGAGGGGGCAAGTGGGGGGGGATCAAGTGGGGGGGGGGGCAAGTGGGGGGGGGGCAAGTGGGGGGGGGGCAAGTGGGGGGGGGCAAGAATGTCCAAGAGCTAAGCAAAAGTCAAACACGTAAAAAACAACTGGAGAGGGACAGGAAAATATCACAAGTAGCAACAGCTGGCAACCGCGAGGAAGGGAGAGAGTAAGCGGGAGTGGGGATTTGTCTGCGCAGGTCGTCATCTACGCGTTACTGCTATAGTTGGCGCTTGCTTGCTGCGAGCATCTCATCTCGCCTCGAAGAAACATTCGTTTTTCTGGTAGACGTCTCGTCATCGCCTATATCCCCTTAATTCCAAAGATTTCCGTTTTCCCACGCCTCGCGACAATTGTTTAAAACAATTCCCAAATGTCGCAATTTCAAACATTTTACACCGTTTTCATCGCGGGATACTAATGCTACGCGTTTCAGCAGAATTTTGAAGTTGTGGCACTTCTAGAAGTGAAACGGTATTTTTCAAATTGTTTAAAATTTAATAATTTTAAACGGCCGCCGCAATTGATGTATGGCAAAATCGAAACGTTTGTTCGTGAAAGTTCACCACTCAGTAAATATTTTGAAAATTTCAGCTTCCTAGCTTATCCCCTAGTACCTAAACTGTTTTCTATTTGTTTAAACGTTTTTAGAATTTTTAACTGCCGAACAAATTAATATATATCGAAATCGTGGTGGTCTCTATCTGGTTCCTTTTTTGGAATTCTACTTGGAAAAAAAATTTCAGCTGCGTAGCACGAGCGAAAGTGCATAAACCATGAGAATTTGTTTGAACAATTGCCAATTTTTTTGGTTCCGCGTCGTCGAACTTTTTCGAGATTTGGTTTTTCCTGGGCGGCTCCGCAAAGAATTCTTCACAAGGAAAGAATTTCGAGTCTCCAGCTCATCCGGAAGTGCCTGAAAATCGGTATCATACTGTGTTCCTATATATATACGTCGTCTATCATTTGTTTTTGTCGGCAAACGATGAGATTCGAGACTTTTCCCACGACAGAAGGCACAAAAAGCGCAATTTCTGTGAATTAATTTCGTGCACTTGCCGGTAAGCTCGGAGGTTGAAATTTTCAGTGTCGCTAGATGGCCGCAATATCTATCGGAATTGTCGTCGCTTCTGCTCACGGTGTCTTGGGTTCGACTACAGAGACCCCGGAATATCTCCCATAAGTTAGCGTGGGGGAACGCGATCTAATAAGCTTAGGAAGCTGAAATTTTGCATGATTATACGACTATTCTCGCAACCGACTACAAAAATCGAAATTTTAAAATTGTCAGTTTCTAAGAGTCGATTTAACCCCATTTGTACATTAAAGTTCGATAATTTTTATCTTGAAAACTATATGCCGCACGTTCATGTTCTCGGTTTTATTATGCATGCGATTACGCGTAGAAAAAAAGAAATTTTTAAAAAGTTAAAAAATGTCGACCGCTAATAACATTCGCAATTGTTTAAACAACTTTTCAACGTTTTCGTATTTCCGAATGCGCTGCGGAGCTAAAAGTCCCTTTACGGGTAGAATTCCGAAACATGATCTGATAGGGACAACTCCGACTTCGATATTTCAATTTGTCCTGCAGTTAAAAATTCTTAAAGTTTTAACGAAAGGGTTAATGTTCAGCTCCTACGAGGAGAGTTTGACAGCCAAAATTCGCGAGTTATTCGGAAATTATTTCGGTTTTAACATTTAACTTTCGAGAGTGTGGTGAAAAACTCCAAATTCGGCAGAAATGTGTCGTTGTGAACGATATTCCTAAGAATGCAAAAATTGGCGATCGTTTCGCTCCATCGCAGTTGGAGCGGCGTGTTAGGTCTCCGGGCTGATTCGAGCGGCGTGGTAGGTCCGCCGGCGGGGGCACCGGCGGAAGGGGGGGAGGCGGAAAGTGGGGGGGGGGGTGGCAAGTGGGGGGGGGGCGGCAATTGGGGGGGCGAGGCGGAAAGTGAGGGAAGAGGCGGAAAGCGGGGGGGGGGGGGGGGGGCGAGGCGAAAATGGGGGGTGGCGAGGCGGAAAATGTGGGGGAGGCAGCAAGTGGGGGCGCGAGTTGGAAAGTGGGGGGGGGGGGGGGGCGAGGCGGCAAGTGTGGGGGGGGCGGCAAGTGGGGGGGAGGGGCGAAGCGGCAAGGGGGGGGGCGAAGCGGCAAGTGGGGGCGAGGCGACAAGTGGGGGGGCGAGGCGGCAATTGTGGGGGGGCGGCATGTGGGCGGGCAGGTAAAAAGTGGGGGGGGGCGAGACGGGAAGTGTGGGGGGGGAGGCGGCATGTGGGGGTTGAGGCGGCAATTGGGGGGGAGACGGCAAGTGGAGGGTCGGCAATTGGGGGGGGGGGGGCAGGCGGCAAAGGGGGGGGGGGGGGGCGAGGCGGCAAAGGGGGGGAGGCGGCAAGTGGGGGGTGGGCGAGGCGGCAATTATGGGGGTGGCGGCATGTGGGGGGGAGGCGAAAAGTGGGGGGAGGGCGAGACGGAAAATGTGGGGGGAGGCGGCAAGTGGGGGGGAGGCGGCAAGTGGGGGGGCGGCAGAATTGGGGGGGGGGGGCAGGCGGCAAAGGGGGGGGGCGCGAGGCGGCAAAGGGGGGGGCGCGAGGCGGCAAAGGGGGGGGCGCGAGGCGGCAAAGGGGGGAGGCGGCAAGTGGGGGGGAGACGGAAAGTGGGGGGAGGCGGAAAGTTGGGGGGGAGGAAAGTGGGGGGGAGGCGGCAAGTGGAGGGAGGAGGCAGCATGTGGGGGGCGGCAAGTGGGGGGCGGCAAGTGGGGGGAGGCGGCAATTGGGGGGGGGATGCGGCAAGTGGTGGGGGGGGAAGAGGGTGGGCGAAGCGGAATGTGGGGGGGGGGGAGCGAGGCGGCATGTAGGAGGTGCGAGGCGGAAAGGGGGGGGGGGGGCGAGGCGGAAAGTAGGGGGGGCGTGGGGGAAAGCGGGGGGGGGAGGCGGAAAAGGGGGGAAAGGCGGAAAGTTGGGGGGGGCGGCAAGTGGGGGGAGGTGGCATGTGAGGGGGGGAGGCGGCAAGTGGGGGGGGGGGCGGAAAAT
>JAJPWW010000247.1:0-35998 GCA_028673005.1 Tanypteryx hageni
TCATTCTAGCGTTTTATCAATGTTTTAGGCCTTTCTTGGCAATCAACAAAGATTTAAATTCAATTTAAGCGTTTATTTTCGGTTGTTTTGCATCTTTGGCGATTAACTTGGATTATTTCAGTCTTTCTCGCGTTTACTCCCATTTTTTTAGTCTTTCTTGGCAATTATAATTGTTTATTCCATTCTTTCTACCGTTTATTACCGCTTTTTTATATTATGCTTGGCGAAAATCTTCTTTTATTCCTTCTTTTTCAGCACTTTCTTACGATATTGGTCTTCCATTGCGAATTACTTCTTTTATTCTATTCTTTCTTGCGTTTAAAATCGTATTTTCGATCATTTTGGCAAATACCTTGATTATTCTTCCATGATTCGCGTTTATTCCAGCTTTTCCTGCCATTATTGGCTTTGATTCTCTTTAATTCCATCCTTTCTTGCGTTTTTCCATATTTTCTGTCTTCTTTGGCAAATTACTTTGTTTATTTCGTTCTTTCATGCGTTTTATCAATGTTTTTCGGCCTTTCTTGGTAATCAACAAAGTTTTATTTTCGTTTTTTGCGTTTAATCTCGGTTTTTTTTGCTTCATTGGCGATAAACATGGATTATTTCATTCTTTCTCGCGTTTACTCCCATTTTTTCAGTTTTCCGCGGCAATTATAATTGTTTATTCCATTCTTTCTCTCGTTTATTACCGCTTTTTAAAAATATGCTTGGCGAAAATCCTCTTTCATTCCTTATTTTCCATCACTTTCTTACGATTTTGGTCTTCCATTGCGAATTACATCATTTATTCTATTCTTTCTTGTTTTAAAAATCGTATTTTCGATCATTCTTTGCAAATACCTTGATTATTCTTCCATGATTCGCGTTTACTCCAGCTTTTCCTGCCATTATTGGCTATAAATTCTCTTTTATTCCATCCTTTCTTGCGTTTTTCCAGATTTTCTGTCTTCTTTGGCAAATTACCTTGTTTATTTCAATCTTTCTTGCGTTTTATCAATGTTTTTCGGCCTTTCTTGGCAATCAAAAAAGTTTCATTTTCGTTTTTTGCGTTTAATCTCGGTTTTTTTGCTTCATTGGCGATTAACATGGATTATTTCATTCTTTCTCGCGTTTACTCCCATTTTTGTAGTTTTCCTTGGCAATTATAATTGTTTATTCCATTCTTTCTCCCGTTTATTACTGCTTTTTTATATTATGCTTGGCGAAAATCCTCTTTTATTCCTTCTTTTTCAGCACTTTCTTACGATTTTGGTCTTCCATTGCGAATTACTTCTTTTATTCTATTCTTTCTTGCGTTTTAAAATCGTATTTTCGATCATTTTTTGCAATACCTTGATTATTCTTTCATGATTCGCGTTTACTCCAGCATTTCCGGCCATTATTGGCTTTGAACCTCTTATATGCCATCCTTTCTTGCGTTTTTCCAGATTTTCTGTCTTCTTTGGCAAATTACCTTGTTTATTTTATTCTTTCTTGCGTTTTATCAATGTTTTCGGCCTTTCTTGGCAATCAAAAAAGATTCATTTTCGTTTTTTGCGTTTAATCTCGGTTTTTGTGCTTCATTGGCGATAAATATGGATTATTTCATTCTTTCTCGCGTTTACTCCCATTTTTTCAGTCTTCCGCGGCAATTATAATTGTTTATTCCATTCTTTCTCCCGTTTATTACCGCTTTTTTATATTATGCTTGGCGAAAATCCTCTTTTATTCCTTCTTTTTCAGCACTTTCTTACGATTTTGGTCTTCTATTGCGAATTACTTCTTTTATTCTATACTTTCTTGCGTTTAAAATCGTATTTTCGATCATTTTTTGCAAATTCCTTGATTATTCTTCCATGATTCGCGTTTACTTCAGCTTTTCCGGCCATTATTGGCTTTGATTCTCTTTTATTCCATCCTTTCTTGCGTTTTTCCAGATTTTCTGTCTTCCTTGGCAAATTATCTCGTTTATTTCATTCATTCTAGCGTTTTATCAATGTTTTAGGCCTTTCTTGGCAATCAACAAAGATTTAAATTCAATTTAAGCGTTTATTTTCGGTTGTTTTGCATCTTTGGCGATTAACTTGGATTATTTCAGTCTTTCTCGCGTTTACTCTCATTTTTTTAGTCTTTCTTGGCAATTATAATTGTTTATTCCATTCTTTCTACCGTTTATTACCGCTTTTTTATATTATGCTTGGCGAAAATCTTCTTTTATTCCTTCTTTTTCAGCACTTTCTTACGATATTGGTCTTCCATTGCGAATTACTTCTTTTATTCTATTCTTTCTTGCGTTTAAAATCGTATTTTCGATCATTTTTGGCAAATACCTTGATTATTCTTCCATGATTCGCGTTTATTCCAGCTTTTCCTGCCATTATTGGCTTTGATTCTCTTTAATTCCATCCTTTCTTGCGTTTTTCCATATTTTCTGTCTTCTTTGGCAAATTACTTTGTTTATTTCGTTCTTTCATGCGTTTTATCAATGTTTTTCGGCCTTTCTTGGTAATCAACAAAGTTTTATTTTCGTTTTTTGCGTTTAATCTCGGTTTTTTTGCTTCATTGGCGATAAACATGGATTATTTCATTCTTTCTCGCGTTTACTCCCATTTTTTCAGTTTTCCGCGGCAATTATAATTGTTTATTCCATTCTTTCTCTCGTTTATTACCGCTTTTTAAAAATATGCTTGGCGAAAATCCTCTTTCATTCCTTATTTTCCATCACTTTCTTACGATTTTGGTCTTCCATTGCGAATTACATCATTTATTCTATTCTTTCTTGTTTTAAAAATCGTATTTTCGATCATTCTTTGCAAATACCTTGATTATTCTTCCATGATTCGCGTTTACTCCAGCTTTTCCTGCCATTATTGGCTATAAATTCTCTTTTATTCCATCCTTTCTTGCGTTTTTTCCAGATTTTCTGTCTTCTTTGGCAAATTACCTTGTTTATTTCAATCTTTCTTGCGTTTTATCAATGTTTTTCGGCCTTTCTTGGCAATTAAAAAAGTTTCATTTTCGTTTTTTGCGTTTAATCTCGGTTTTTTTGCTTCATTGGCGATTAACATGGATTATTTCATTCTTTCTCGCGTTTACTCCCATTTTTGTAGTTTTCCTTGGCAATTATAATTGTTTATTCCATTCTTTCTCCCGTTTATTACCGCTTTTTTATATTATGCTTGGCGAAAATCCTCTTTTATTCCTTCTTTTTCAGCACTTTCTTACGATTTTGGTCTTCCATTGCGAATTACTTCTTTTATTCTATTCTTTCTTGCGTTTAAAATCGTATTTTCGATCATTTTTTGCAATACCTTGATTATTCTTTCATGATTCGCGTTTACTCCAGCATTTCCGGCCATTATTGGCATTGAACCTCTTATATGCCATCCTTTCTTGCGTTTTTCCAGATTTTCTGTCTTCTTTGGCAAATTACCTTGTTTATTTTATTCTTTCTTGCGTTTTATCAATGTTTTCGGCCTTTCTTGGCAATCAAAAAAGTTTCATTTTCGTTTTTTGCGTTTAATCTCGGTTTTTGTGCTTCATTGGCGATAAACATGGATTATTTCATTCTTTCTCGCGTTTACTCCCATTTTTGTAGTGTTCCTTGGCAATTTTATTGTTTATTCCATTCTTTCTCCCGTTTATTACCGCTTTTTTATATTATGCTTGGCAAAAATCCTCCTTTATTCCTTCTTTTTCAGCACTTTCTTACGATTTTGGTCTTCCATTGCGAATTACTTCTTTTATTCTATTCTTTCTTGCGTTTAAAATCGTATTTTCGATCATTTTTTGCAATACCTTGATTATTCTTCCATGATTCGCGTTTACTCCAGCTTTTCCGTCCATTATTGGCTTTGAACCTCTTATATGCCATCCTTTCTTGCGTTTTTCCAGATTTTCTGTCTTCTTTGGCAAATTACCTCGTTTATTTCATTCTTTCTTGCGTTTTATCAATGTTTTAGGCCTTTCTTGGCAATCAACAAAGATTTAAATTCAATGTAAGCGTTTAATCTCGGTTTTTTTGCTTCATTGGCGATAAACATGGATTATTTCATTCTTTCTCGCGTTTACTCCCATTTTTTCAGTGTTCCGCGGCAATTATAATTGTTTATTCCATTCTTTCTCCCGTTTATTACCGCTTTTTTATATTATGCTTGGCGAAAATCCTCTTTTATTCCTTCTTTTTCAGCACTTTCTTACGATTTTGGTCTTCCATTGCGAATTACTTCTTTTATTCTATACTTTCTTGCGTTTAAAATCGTATTTTCGATCATTTTTTGCAATTCCTTGATTATTCTTCCATGATTCGCGTTTACTTCAGCTTTTCCGGCCATTATTGGCTTTGATTCTCTTTTATTCCATCCTTTCTTGCGTTTTTCCAGATTTGCTGTCTTCTTTGGCAAATTACCTCGTTTATTTCATTCTTTCTTGCGTTTTATCAATGTTTTAGGCCTTTCTTGGCAATCAACAAAGATTTAAATTCAATTTAAGCGTTTATTTTCGTTTTTTTTGCATCTTTGGCGAGTAACTTGGATTATTTCATTCTTTCCTGCGTTTACTCCTATTTTTTCTGTATTCCTTGGCAATTATCATTGTTTATTCCATTCCTTCTCCCGTTTTTTCCCTTTTTTAGCTTTTGCTTGGCTAAAATCCTCTTCTATTTTCAGCACTTTCTTACGATTTTCAGTCTTCCATTGCGAATTACCTCTTTTATTCTATTCTTTCTTGCGTTTAAAATCGTATTTTCGATCATTTTTTGCAAATTCCTTGTTTATTCTTTTCTGATTCGCGTTTACTCCAGCTTTACCGGCCATTATTGGCTTTGATTCTCTTTTATTCCATCCTTTCTTGCTTTTTTTACAGATTTTCTGACTTCTTTGGCAAATTACCTCGTTTATTTCATTCTTTCTTGCGTTTTATCAATGTTTTTCGGCCTTTCTTGGCAATCAACAAAGTTTTATTTTCGTTTTTTGCGTTTAATCTCGGTTTTTTTGCTTCATTGGCGATAAATATGGATTATTTCATTCTTTCTCGCGTTTACTCCCATTTTTTCAGTCTTCCGCGGCAATTATAATTGTTTATTCCATTCTTTCTCCCGTTTATTACCGCTTTTTTATATTATGCTTGGCGAAAATCCTCTTTTATTCCTTCTTTTTCAGCACTTTCTTACGATTTTGGTCTTCTATTGCGAATTACTTCTTTTATTCTATACTTTCTTGCGTTTAAAATCGTATTTTCGATCATTTTTTGCAAATTCCTTGATTATTCTTCCATGATTCGCGTTTACTTCAGCTTTTCCGGCCATTATTGGCTTTGATTCTCTTTTATTCCATCCTTTCTTGCGTTTTTCCAGATTTTCTGTCTTCCTTGGCAAATTATCTCGTTTATTTCATTCATTCTAGCGTTTTATCAATGTTTTAGGCCTTTCTTGGCAATCAACAAAGATTTAAATTCAATTTAAGCGTTTATTTTCGGTTGTTTTGCATCTTTGGCGATTAACTTGGATTATTTCAGTCTTTCTCGCTTTTACTCTCATTTTTTAGTCTTTCTTGGCAATTATAATTGTTTATTCCATTCTTTCTACCGTTTATTACCGCTTTTTTATATTATGCTTGGCGAAAATCTTCTTTTATTCCTTCTTTTTCAGCACTTTCTTACGATATTGGTCCTTCCATTGCGAATTACTTCTTTTATTCTATTCTTTCTTGCGTTTAAAATCGTATTTTCGATCAGTTTTGGCAAATACCTTGATTATTCTTCCATGATTCGCGTTTATTCCAGCTTTTCCTGCCATTATTGGCTTTGATTCTCTTTAATTCCATCCTTTCTTGCGTTTTTCCATATTTTCTGTCTTCTTTGGCAAATTACATTGATTATTTCGTTCTTTCATGCGTTTTATCAATGTTTTTCGGCCTTTCTTGGTAATCAACAAAGTTTTATTTTCGTTTTTTTGCGTTTAATCTCGGTTTTTTTGCTTCATTGGCGATAAACATGGATTATTTCATTCTTTCTCGCGTTTACTCCCATTTTTTCAGTTTTCCCGCGGCAATTATAATTGTTTATTCCATTCTTTCTCTCGTTTATTACCGCTTTTTAAAAATATGCTTGGCGAAAATCCTCTTTCATTCCTTATTTTCCATCACTTTCTTACGATTTTGGTCTTCCATTGCGAATTACATCATTTATTCTATTCTTTCTTGTTTTAAAAATCGTATTTTCGATCATTCTTTGCAAATACGTTGATTATTCTTCCATGATTCGCGTTTACTCCAGCTTTTCCTGCCATTATTGGCTATAAATTCTCTTTTATTCCATCCTTTCTTGCGTTTTTCCAGATTTTCTGTCTTCTTTGGCAAATTACCTTGTTTATTTCAATCTTTCTTGCGTTTTATCAATGTTTTTCGGCCTTTCTTGGCAATCAAAAAGTTTCATTTTCGTTTTTTGCGTTTAATCTCGGTTTTTTTGCTTCATTGGCGATTAACATGGATTATTTCATTCTTTCTCGCGTTTACTCCCATTTTTGTAGTTTTCCTTGGCAATTATAATTGTTTATTCCATTCTTTCTCCCGTTTATTACCGCTTTTTTTATATTATGCTTGGCGAAAATCCTCTTTATATTCCTTCTTTTTCAGCACTTTCTTACGATTTTGGTCTTCCATTGCGAATTACTTCTTTTATTCTATTCTTTCTTGCGTTTAAAATCGTATTTTCGATCATTTTTTGCAATACCTTGATTATTCTTTCATGATTCGCGTTTACTCCAGCATTTCCGGCCATTATTGGCTTTGAACCTCTTATATGCCATCCTTTTCTTGCGTTTTTCCAGATTTTCTGTCTTCTTTGGCAAATTACCTTGTTTATTTTATTCTTTCTTGCGTTTTATCAATGTTTTCGGCCTTTCTTGGCAATCAAAAATGTTTCATTTTCGTTTTTTGCGTTTAATCTCGGTTTTTGTGCTTCATTGGCGATAAACATGGATTATTTCATTCTTTCTCGCGTTTACTCCCATTTTTGTAGTGTTCCTTGGCAATTTTATTGTTTATTCCATTCTTTCTCCCGTTTATTACCGCTTTTTTATATTATGCTTGGCAAAAATCCTCCTTTATTCCTTCTTTTTCAGCACTTTCTTACGATTTTGGTCTTCCATTGCGAATTACTTCTTTTATTCTATTCTTTCTTGCGTTTAAAATCGTATTTTCGATCATTTTTTGCAATACCTTGATTATTCTTCCATGATTCGCGTTTACTCCAGCTTTTCCGTCCATTATTGGCTTTGAACCTCTTATATGCCATCCTTTCTTGCGTTTTTCCAGATTTTCTGTCTTCTTTGGCAAATTACCTCGTTTATTTCATTCTTTCTTGCGTTTTATCAATGTTTTAGGCCTTTCTTGGCAATCAACAAAGATTTAAATTCAATGTAAGCGTTTAATCTCGGTTTTTTTGCTTCATTGGCGATAAACATGGATTATTTCATTCTTTCTCGCGTTTACTCCCATTTTTTCAGTGTTCCGCGGCAATTATAATTGTTTATTCCATTCTTTCTCCCGTTTATTACCGCTTTTTTATATTATGCTTGGCGAAAATCCTCTTTTATTCCTTCTTTTTCAGCACTTTCTTACGATTTTGGTCTTCCATTGCGAATTACTTCTTTTATTCTATACTTTCTTGCGTTTAAAATCGTATTTTCGATCATTTTTTGCAAATTCCTTGATTATTCTTCCATGATTCGCGTTTACTTCAGCTTTTCCGGCCATTATTGGCTTTGATTCTCTTTTATTCCATCCTTTCTTGCGTTTTTCCAGATTTGCTGTCTTCTTTGGCAAATTACCTCGTTTATTTCATTCTTTCTTGCGTTTTATCAATGTTTTAGGCCTTTCTTGGCAATCAACAAAGTTTTAAATTCAATTTAAGCGTTTATTTTCGTTTTTTTGCATCTTTGGCGAGTAACTTGGATTATTTCATTCTTTCCTGCGTTTACTCCTATTTTTTCTGTATTCCTTGGCAATTATCATTGTTTATTCCATTCCTTCTCCCGTTTTTTCCCTTTTTTAGCTTTTGCTTGGCTAAAATCCTCTTCTATTCCTTCTTTTTCAGCACTTTCTTACGATTTTCAGTCTTCCATTGCGAATTACCTCTTTTATTCTATTCTTTCTTGCGTTTAAAATCGTATTTTCGATCATTTTTTGCAAATTCCTTGTTTATTCTTTTCTGATTCGCGTTTACTCCAGCTTTACCGGCCATTATTGGCTTTGATTCTCTTTTATTCCATCCTTTCTTGCTTTTTTACAGATTTTCTGACTTCTTTGGCAAATTACCTCGTTTATTTCATTCTTTCTTGCGTTTTATCAATGTTTTTCGGCCTTTCTTGGCAATCAACAAAGTTTTATTTTCGTTTTTTGCGTTTAATCTCGGTTTTTTTGCTTCATTGGCGATAAATATGGATTATTTCATTCTTTCTCGCGTTTACTCCCATTTTTTCAGTCTTCCGCGGCAATTATAATTGTTTATTCCATTCTTTCTCCCGTTTATTACCGCTTTTTTATATTATGCTTGGCGAAAATCCTCTTTTATTCCTTCTTTTTCAGCACTTTCTTACGATTTTGGTCTTCTATTGCGAATTACTTCTTTTATTCTATACTTTCTTGCGTTTAAAATCGTATTTTCGATCATTTTTTGCAAATTCCTTGATTATTCTTCCATGATTCGCGTTTACTTCAGCTTTTCCGGCCATTATTGGCTTTGATTCTCTTTTATTCCATCCTTTCTTGCGTTTTTCCAGATTTTCTGTCTTCCTTGGCAAATTATCTCGTTTATTTCATTCATTCTAGCGTTTTATCAATGTTTTAGGCCTTTCTTGGCAATCAACAAAGATTTAAATTCAATTTAAGCGTTTATTTTCGGTTGTTTTGCATCTTTGGCGATTAACTTGGATTATTTCAGTCTTTCTCGCGTTTACTCCCATTTTTTTAGTCTTTCTTGGCAATTATAATTGTTTATTCCATTCTTTCTACCGTTTATTACCGCTTTTTTATATTATGCTTGGCGAAAATCTTTTTTTATTCCTTCTTTTTCAGCACTTTCTTACGATATTGGTCTTCCATTGCGAATTACTTCTTTTATTCTATTCTTTCTTGCGTTTAAAATCGTATTTTCGATCATTTTTGGCAAATACCTTGATTATTCTTCCATGATTCGCGTTTATTCCAGCTTTTCCTGCCATTATTGGCTTTGATTCTCTTTAATTCCATCCTTTCTTGCGTTTTTCCATATTTTCTGTCTTCTTTGGCAAATTACTTTGTTTATTTCGTTCTTTCATGCGTTTTATCAATGTTTTTCGGCCTTTCTTGGTAATCAACAAAGTTTTATTTTCGTTTTTTGCGTTTAATCTCGGTTTTTTTGCTTCATTGGCGATAAACATGGATTATTTCATTCTTTCTCGCGTTTACTCCCATTTTTTCAGTTTTCCGCGGCAATTATAATTGTTTATTCCATTCTTTCTCTCGTTTATTACCGCTTTTTAAAAATATGCTTGGCGAAAATCCTCTTTCATTCCTTATTTTCCATCACTTTCTTACGATTTTGGTCTTCCATTGCGAATTACATCATTTATTCTATTCTTTCTTGTTTTAAAAATCGTATTTTCGATCATTCTTTGCAAATACCTTGATTATTCTTCCATGATTCGCGTTTACTCCAGCATTTCCGGCCATTATTGGCTTTGAACCTCTTATATGCCATCCTTTCTTGCGTTTTTCCAGATTTTCTGTCTTCTTTGGCAAATTACCTTGTTTATTTTATTCTTTCTTGCGTTTTATCAATGTTTTAGGCCTTTCTTGGCAATCAACAAAGATTTAAATTCAATGTAAGCGTTTAATTTCGGTTTTTTTGCATCTTTGGCGATTAACTTGGATTATTTCATTCTTTCTCGCGTTTACTCTCATTTTTTCTGTATTCCTTGGCAATTATCATTGTTTATTCCATTCCTTCTCCCGTTTATTTCCCTTTTTTAGCTTTTGCTTGGCTAAAATCCTCTTCTATACCTTCTTTTTTAGCACTTTCTTACGATTTTCAGTCTTCCATTGCGAATTACCTCTTTTATTCTATTCTTTCTTGCGTTTAAAATCGTTTTTTCGATCATTTCTGGCAAATACCTTGTTTATTCTTTTCTGATTCGCGTTTACTCCAGCTTTACCGGCCATTATTGGCTTTGATTCTCTTTTATTCCATCCTTTCTTGCTTTTTTACAGATTTTCTGACTTCTTTGGCAAATTACCTCGTTTATTTCATTCTTTCTTGCGTTTTATCAATGTTTTTCGGCCTTTCTTGGCAATCAACAAAGTTTTATTTTCGTTTTTTGCGTTTAATCTCGGTTTTTTTGCTTCATTGGCGATAAACATTGATTATTTCATTCTTTCTCGCGTTTACTCCCATTTTTTCAGTCTTTCTTGGCAATTAAAATTGTTGATTCCATTCTTTCTACCGTTTATTACCGCTTTTTTATATTATGCTTGGCGAAAATCTTCTTTTATTCCTTCTTTTTTAGCACTTTCTTACGATTTTGGTCTTCCATTGCGAATTACTTTATTTATTCTATTCTTTCTTGCGTTTAAAATCGTATTTTCGATCATTTTTGGCAAATACCTTGATTATTCTTCCATGATTCGCGTTTACTCCAGCTTTTCCTGCCATTATTGGCTTTGATTCTCTTTTATTCCATCCTTTCTTGCGTTTTTCCATATTTTCTGTCTTCTTTGGCAAATTACCTCGTTTATTTCGTTCTATCTTGCGTTTTATCAATGTTTTTCGGCCCTTCTTGGTAATCAACAAAGTTTTATTTTGGTTTTTTGCGTTTAATCTCGGTTTTTTTGCTTCATTGGCGATAAACATGGAGTATTTCATTCTTTCTCGCGTTTACTCCCATTTTTGTACTGTTCCTTGGCAATTATAATTGTTAATTCCATTCTTTCTCCCGTTTATTACCGCTTTTTTATATTAGGCTTGGCGAAAATCCTCTTTTATTCCTTCGTTATCAGCACTTTCTTACGATTTTGGTCTTCCATTGCGAATTACTTCTTTTATTCTATTCTTTCTTGCGTTTAAAATCGTATTTTCGATCATTTTTTGCAAATTCCTTGATTATTCTTCCATGATTCGCGTTTACTTCAGCTTTTCCGGCCATTATTGGCTTTGATTCTCTTTTATTCCATCCTTTCTTGCGTTTTTCCAGATTTTCTGTCTTCCTTGGCAAATTATCTCGTTTATTTCATTCATTCTAGCGTTTTATCAATGTTTTAGGCCTTTCTTGGCAATCAACAAAGATTTAAATTCAATTTAAGCGTTTATTTTCGGTTGTTTTGCATCTTTGGCGATTAACTTGGATTATTTCAGTCTTTCTCGCGTTTACTCCCATTTTTTTAGTCTTTCTTGGCAATTATAATTGTTTATTCCATTCTTTCTACCGTTTATTACCGCTTTTTTATATTATGCTTGGCGAAAATCTTTTTTTATTCCTTCTTTTTCAGCACTTTCTTACGATATTGGTCTTCCATTGCGAATTACTTCTTTTATTCTATTCTTTCTTGCGTTTAAAATCGTATTTTCGATCATTTTTGGCAAATACCTTGATTATTCTTCCATGATTCGCGTTTATTCCAGCTTTTCCTGCCATTATTGGCTTTGATTCTCTTTAATTCCATCCTTTCTTGCGTTTTTCCATATTTTCTGTCTTCTTTGGCAAAATTACTTTGTTTATTTCGTTCTTTCATGCGTTTTATCAATGTTTTTCGGCCTTTCTTGGTAATCAACAAAGTTTTATTTTCGTTTTTTTGCGTTTAATCTCGGTTTTTTTGCTTCATTGGCGATAAACATGGATTATTTCATTCTTTCTCGCGTTTACTCCCATTTTTTCAGTTTTCCGCGGCAATTATAATTGTTTATTCCATTCTTTCTCTCGTTTATTACCGCTTTTTAAAAATATGCTTGGCGAAAATCCTCTTTCATTCCTTATTTCTCCATCACTTTCTTACGATTTTGGTCTTCCATTGCGAATTACATCATTTATTCTATTCTTTCTTGTTTTAAAAATCGTATTTTCGATCATTCTTTGCAAATACCTTGATTATTCTTCCATGATTCGCGTTTACTCCAGCATTTCCGGCCATTATTGGCTTTGAACCTCTTATATGCCATCCTTTCTTGCGTTTTTCCAGATTTTCTGTCTTCTTTGGCAAATTACCTTGTTTATTTTATTCTTTCTTGCGTTTTATCAATGTTTTAGGCCTTTCTTGGCAATCAACAAAGATTTAAATTCAATGTAAGCGTTTAATTTCGGTTTTTTTGCATCTTTGGCGATTAACTTGGATTATTTCATTCTTTCTCGCGTTTACTCTCATTTTTTCTGTATTCCTTGGCAATTATCATTGTTTATTCCATTCCTTCTCCCGTTTATTTCCCTTTTTTAGCTTTTGCTTGGCTAAAATCCTCTTCTATACCTTCTTTTTTAGCACTTTCTTACGATTTTCAGTCTTCCATTGCGAATTACCTCTTTTATTCTATTCTTTCTTGCGTTTAAAAATCGTTTTTTCGATCATTTCTGGCAAATACCTTGTTTATTCTTTTCTGATTCGCGTTTACTCCAGCTTTACCGGCCATTATTGGCTTTGATTCTCTTTATTCCATCCTTTCTTGCTTTTTTACAGATTTTCTGACTTCTTTGGCAAATTACCTCGTTTATTTCATTCTTTCTTGCGTTTTATCAATGTTTTTCGGCCTTTCTTGGCAATCAACAAAGTTTTATTTTCGTTTTTTGCGTTTAATCTCGGTTTTTTTTGCTTCATTGGCGATAAACATTGATTATTTCATTCTTTCTCGCGTTTACTCCCATTTTTTCAGTCTTTCTTGGCAATTAAAATTGTTGATTCCATTCTTTCTACCGTTTATTACCGCTTTTTTATATTATGCTTGGCGAAAATCTTCTTTTATTCCTTCTTTTTTAGCACTTTCTTACGATTTTGGTCTTCCATTGCGAATTACTTTATTTATTCTATTCTTTCTTGCGTTTAAAATCGTATTTTCGATCATTTTTGGCAAATACCTTGATTATTCTTCCATGATTCGCGTTTACTCCAGCTTTTCCTGCCATTATTGGCTTTGATTCTCTTTTATTCCATCCTTTCTTGCGTTTTTCCATATTTTCTGTCTTCTTTGGCAAATTACCCTCGTTTATTTCGTTCTATCTTGCGTTTTATCAATGTTTTTCGGCCCTTCTTGGTAATCAACAAAGTTTTATTTGGTTTTTTGCGTTTAATCTCGGTTTTTTTGCTTCATTGGCGATAAACATGGAGTATTTCATTCTTTCTCGCGTTTACTCCCATTTTTGTACTGTTCCTTGGCAATTATAATTGTTAATTCCATTCTTTCTCCCGTTTATTACCGCTTTTTTATATTAGGCTTGGCGAAAATCCTCTTTTATTCCTTCGTTATCAGCACTTTCTTACGATTTTGGTCTTCCATTGCGAATTACTTCTTTTATTCTATTCTTTCTTGCGTTTAAAATCGTATTTTCGATCATTTTTTGCAAATTCCTTGATTATTCTTCCATGATTCGCGTTTACTTCAGCTTTTCCGGCCATTATTGGCTTTGATTCTCTTTTATTCCATCCTTTCTTGCGTTTTTCCAGATTTTCTGTCTTCCTTGGCAAATTATCTCGTTTATTTCATTCATTCTAGCGTTTTATCAATGTTTTAGGCCTTTCTTGGCAATCAACAAAGATTTAAATTCAATTTAAGCGTTTATTTTCGGTTGTTTTGCATCTTTGGCGATTAACTTGGATTATTTCAGTCTTTCTCGCGTTTACTCTCCCATTTTTTTAGTCTTTCTTGGCAATTATAATTGTTTATTCCATTCTTTCTACCGTTTATTACCGCTTTTTTATATTATGCTTGGCGAAAATCCTCTTTTATTCCTTCTTTTTCAGCACTTTCTTACGATTTTGGTCTTCTATTGCGAATTACTTCTTTTATTCTATACTTTATTGCGTTTAAAATCGTATTTTCGATCATTTTTTGCAAATTCCTTGATTATTCTTCCGTGATTCGCGTTTACTTCAGCTTTTTCCGGCCATTATTGGCTTTGATTCTCTTTTATTCCATCCTTTCTTGCGTTTTTTCCAGATTTTCTGTCTTCCTTGGCAAATTATCTCGTTTATTTCATTCATTCTAGCGTTTTATCAATGTTTTAGGCCTTTCTTGGCAATCAACAAAGATTTAAATTCAATTTAAGCGTTTATTTTCGGTTGTTTTGCATCTTTGGCGATTAACTTGGATTATTTCAGTCTTTCTCGCGTTTACTCCCATTTTTTTAGTCTTTCTTGGCAATTATAATTGTTTATTCCATTCTTTCTACCGTTTATTACCGCTTTTTTATATTATGCTTGGCGAAAATCTTCTTTTATTCCTTCTTTTTCAGCACTTTCTTACGATATTGGTCTTCCATTGCGAATTACTTCTTTTATTCTATTCTTTCTTGCGTTTAAAATCGTATTTTCGATCATTTTTGGCAAATACCTTGATTATTCTTCCATGATTCGCGTTTATTCCAGCTTTTCCTGCCATTATTGGCTTTGATTCTCTTTAATTCCATTCTTTCTTGCGTTTTTCCATATTTTCTGTCTTCTTTGGCAAATTACTTTGTTTATTTCGTTCTTTCAAGCGTTTTATCAATGTTTTTCGGCCTTTCTTGGTAATCAACAAAGTTTTATTTTCGTTTTTTTGCGTTTAATCTCGGTTTTTTTGCTTCATTGGCGATAAACATGGATTATTTCATTCTTTCTCGCGTTTACTCCCATTTTTTCAGTTTTCCGCGGCACTTATAATTGTTTATTCCATTCTTTCTCTCGTTTATTACCGCTTTTTAAAAATATGCTTGGCGAAAATCCTCTTTCATTCCTTATTTTCCATCACTTTCTTACGATTTTGGTCTTCCATTGCGAATTACATCATTTATTCTATTCTTTCTTGTTTTAAAAAATCGTATTTTCGATCATTCTTTGCAAATACCTTGATTATTCTTCCATGATTCGCGTTTACCTCCAGCATTTCCGGCCATTATTGGCTTTGAACCTCTTATATGCCATCCTTTCTTGCGTTTTTCCAGATTTTCTGTCTTCTTTGGCAAATTACCTTGTTTATTTTATTCTTTCTTGCGTTTTATCAATGTTTTATTCCTTTCTTGGCAATCAACAAAGATTTAAATTCAATGTAAGCGTTTAATTTCGGTTTTTTTGCATCTTTGGCGATTAACTTGGATTATTTCATTCTTTCTCGCGTTTACTCTCATTTTTTCTGTATTCCTTGGCAATTATCATTGTTTATTCCATTCCTTCTCCCGTTTATTTCCCTTTTTTAGCTTTTGCTTGGCTAAAATCCTCTTCTATACCTTCTTTTTTAGCACTTTCTTACGATTTTCAGTCTTCCATTGCGAATTACCTCTTTTATTCTATTCTTTCTTGCGTTTAAAATCGTTTTTTCGATCATTTCTGGCAAATACCTTGTTTATACTTTTCTGATTCGCGTTTACTCCAGCTTTACCGGCCATTATTGGCTTTGATTCTCTTTTATTCCATCCTTTCTTGCTTTTTTACAGATTTTCTGACTTCTTTGGCAAATTACCCTCGTTTTATTTCATTCTTTCTTGCGTTTTATCAATGTTTTTCGGCCTTTCTTGGCAATCAACAAAGTTTTATTTTCGTTTTTTGCGTTTAATCTCGGTTTTTTTGCTTCATTGGCGATAAACATTGATTATTTCATTCTTTCTCGCGTTTACTCCCATTTTTTCAGTCTTTCTTGGCAATTAAAATTGTTGATTCCATTCTTTCTACCGTTTATTACCGCTTTTTTATATTATGCTTGGCGAAAATCTTCTTTTATTCCTTCTTTTTTAGCACTTTCTTACGATTTTGGTCTTCCATTGCGAATTACTTTATTTATTCTATTCTTTCTTGCGTTTAAAATCGTATTTTCGATCATTTTTGGCAAATACCTTGATTATTCTTCCATGATTCGCGTTTACTCCAGCTTTCCTGCCATTATTGGCTTTGATTCTCTTTATTCCATCCTTTCTTGCGTTTTTCCATATTTTCTGTCTTCTTTGGCAAATTACCTCGTTTATTTCGTTCTTTCTTGCGTTTTATCAATGTTTTTCGGCCCTTCTTGGTAATCAACAAAGTTTTATTTTGGTTTTTTGCGTTTAATCTCGGTTTTTTTGCTTCATTGTCGATAAACATGGAGTATTTCATTCTTTCTCGCGTTTAATCCCATTTTTGTACTGTTCCTGGCAATTATAATTGTTAATTCCATTCTTTCTCCCGTTTATTACCGCTTTTTTATATTAGGCTTGGCGAAAAATCCTCTTTTATTCCTTCGTTATCAGCACTTTCTTACGATTTTGGTCTTCCATTGCGAATTACTTCTTTTATTCTATTCTTTCTTGCGTTTAAAATCGTATTTTCGATCATTTTTTGCAAATACCTTGATTATTCTTCCATGATTCGCGTTTACTCCAGCTTTTCCGGCCATTATTGGCTTTGAATCTCTTATATGCTATCCTTTCTTGCGTTTTTCCAGATTTTCTGTCTTCTTTGGCAAAATACCTGTTTTTTTTTATTCTTTCTTGCGTTTTCTCAATGTTTTTTGGCTTTCCTTGGCAATCAACAAAGTTTTATTTTCGTTTATTGCGTTTAATCTCGGTTTTTTTGCTTCATTGGCGATAAACATGGATTATTTCATTCTTTCCTGCGTTTACTCCTATTTTTTCTGCATTCCTTGGCAATTATCATTGTTTATTCCATTCCTTCTCCCGTTTATTTCCCTTTTTCAGCTTTTGCTTGGCTAAAATCCTCTTCTATTCCTTCTTTTTCTTTTTCAGCACTTTCTTACGATTTTCAGTCTTCCATTGCGAATTACCTCTTTTATTCTATTTTTTCTTGCGTTTAAAATCGTTTTTTGATCATTTTTGGCAAATACCTAGTTTATTCTTTTCTGATTCGCGTTTACTCCAGCTTTACCGGCCATTATTGGCTTTGATTCTCTTTTATTCCATCCTTTCTTGCGTTTTTACAGATTTTCTGACTTCTTTGGCAAATTACCTCGTTTATTTCATTCTTTCTTGCGTTTTATCAATGTTTTTCGGCCTTTCTTGGCAATCAACAAAGTTTTATTTTCGTTTTTTGCGTTTAATCTCGGTTTTTTGCTTCATTGGCGATAAACATTGATTATTTCATTCTTTCTCGCGTTTACTCCCATTTTTTCAGTCTTTCTTGGCAATTAAAATTGTTGATTCCATTCTTTCTACCGTTTATTACCGCTTTTTTATATTATGCTTGGCGAAAATCTTCTTTTATTCCTTCTTTTTTAGCACTTTCTTACGATTTTGGTCTTCCATTGCGAATTACTTTATTTATTCTATTCTTTCTTGCGTTTAAAATCGTATTTTCGATCATTTTTGGCAAATACCTTGATTATTCTTCCATGATTCGCGTTTACTCCAGCTTTTCCTGCCATTATTGGCTTTGATTCTCTTTTATTCCATCCTTTCTTGCGTTTTTAAATATTTTCTGTCTTCTTTGGCAAATTACCTCGTTTATTTCGTTCTTTCTTGCGTTTTATCAATGTTTTTTGGCCTTTCTTGGTAATCAAGAAAGTTTTATTTTGGTTTTTTGCGTTTAATCTCGGTTTTTTTGCTTCATTGGCGATAAACATGGAGTATTTCATTCTTTCTCGCGTTTACTCCCATTTTTGTAGTGTTCCTTGGCAATTTTAATTGTTTATTCCATTCTTTCTCCCGTTTATTACCGCTTTTTTATATTAGGCTTGGCGAAAATCCTCTTTTATTCCTTCGTTTTCAGCACTTTCTTACGATTTTGGTCTTCCATTGCGAATTACTTCTTTTATTCTATTCTTTCTTGCGTTTAAAATCGTATTTTCGATCATTTTTTGCAAATACCTTGATTATTCTTCCATGATTCGCGTTTACTCCAGCTTTTCCGGCCATTATTGGCTTTGAATCTCTTATATGCCATCCTTTCTTGCGTTTTTCCAGATTTTCTGTCTTCTTTGGCAAATTACTTTGTTTATTTCGTTCTTTCATGCGTTTTATCAATGTTTTTCGGCCTTTCTTGGTAATCAACAAAGTTTTATTTTCGTTTTTTGCGTTTAATCTCGGTTTTTTTGCTTCATTGGCGATAAACACGGATTATTTCATTCTTTCTCGCGTTTACTCCCATTTTTTCAGTTTTCCGCATCAATTATAATTGTTTATTCCATTCTTTCTCTCGTTTATTACCGCTTTTTAAAAATATGCTTGGCGAAAATCCTCTTTCATTCCTTATTTTCCATCACTTTCTTACGATTTTGGTCTTCCATTGCGAATTACATCATTTATTCTATTCTTTCTTGTTTTAAAAATCGTATTTTCGATCATTCTTTGCAAATACCTTGATTATTCTTCCATGATTCGCGTTTACTCCAGCTTTTCCTGCCATTATTGGCTATAAATTCTCTTTTATTCCATCCTTTCTTGCGTTTTTCCAGATTTTCTGTCTTCTTTGGCAAATTACCTTGTTTATTTCAATCTTTCTTGCGTTTTATCAATGTTTTTCGGCCTTTCTTGGCAATCAAAAAAGTTTCATTTTCGTTTTTTGCGTTTAATCTCGGTTTTTTTGCTTCATTGGCGATTAACATGGATTATTTCATTCTTTCCTGCGTTTACTCCTATTTTTTCTGTATTCCTTGGCAATTATCATTGTTTATTCCATTCCTTCTCCCGTTTTTTCCCTTTTTTAGCTTTTGCTTGGCTAAAATCCTCTTCTATTCCTTCTTTTTCAGCACTTTCTTACGATTTTCAGTCTTCCATTGCGAATTACCTCTTTTATTCTATTTTTTCTTGCGTTTAAAATCGTTTTTTGATCATTTTTGGCAAATACCTTGTTTATTCTTTTCTGATTCGCGTTTACTCCAGCTTTACCGGCCATTATTGGCTTTGATTCTCTTTTATTCCATCCTTTCTTGCGTTTTTACAGATTTTCTGACTTCTTTGGCAAATTACCTCGTTTATTTCATTCTTTCTTGCGTTTTATCAATGTTTTTCGGCCTTTCTTGGCAATCAACAAAGTTTTATTTTCGTTTTTTGCGTTTAATCTCGGTTTTTTTGCTTCATTGGCGATAAACATTGATTATTTCATTCTTTCTCGCGTTTACTCCCATTTTTGTAGTGTTCCTTGGCAATTTTATTGTTTATTCCATTCTTTCTCCCGTTTATTACCGCTTTTTTATATTATGCTTGGCAAAAATCCTCCTTTATTCCTTCTTTTTCAGCACTTTCTTACGATTTTGGTCTTCCATTGCGAATTACTTCTTTTATTCTATTCTTTCTTGCGTTTAAAATCGTATTTTCGATCATTTTTTGCAATACCTTGATTATTCTTCCATGATTCGCGTTTACTCCAGCTTTTCCGTCCATTATTGGCTTTGAACCTCTTATATGCCATCCTTTCTTGCGTTTTTCCAGATTTTCTGTCTTCTTTGGCAAATTACCTCGTTTATTTCATTCTTTCTTGCGTTTTATCAATGTTTTAGGCCTTTCTTGGCAATCAACAAAGATTTAAATTCAATGTAAGCGTTAATTCTCGGTTTTTTTTGCTTCATTGGCGATAAACATGGATTATTTCATTCTTTCTCGCGTTTACTCCCATTTTTTCAGTGTTCCGCGGCAATTATAATTGTTTATTTTCTTTCTCCCGTTTATTACCGCTTTTTTATATTATGCTTGGCGAAAATCCTCTTTTATTCCTTCTTTTTCAGCACTTTCTTACGATTTTGGTCTTCCATTGCGAATTACTTCTTTTATTCTATTCTTTCTTGCGTTTAAAATCGTATTTTTCGATCATTTTTTGCAAATTCCTTGTTTATTCTTTTCTGATTCGCGTTTACTCCAGCTTTACCGGCCATTATTGGCTTTGATTCTCTTTTATTCCATCCTTTCTTGCTTTTTTTCCAGATTTTCTGACTTCTTTGGCAAATTACCTCGTTTATTTCATTCTTTCTTGCGTTTTATCAATGTTTTTCGGCCTTTCTTGGCAATCAACAAAGTTTTATTTTCGTTTTTTGCGTTTAATCTCGGTTTTTTTGCTTCATTGGCGATAAATATGGATTATTTCATTCTTTCTCGCGTTTACTCCCATTTTTTCAGTCTTCCGCGGCAATTATAATTGTTTATTCCATTCTTTCTCCCGTTTATTACCGCTTTTTTATATTATGCTTGGCGAAAATCCTCTTTTATTCCTTCTTTTTCAGCACTTTCTTACGATTTTGGTCTTCTATTGCGAATTACTTCTTTTATTCTATACTTTTCTTGCGTTTTAAAATCGTATTTTCGATCATTTTTTGCAAATTCCTTGATTATTCTTCCATGATTCGCGTTTACTTCAGCTTTTCCGGCCATTATTGGCTTTGATTCTCTTTTATTCCATCCTTTCTTGCGTTTTTCCAGATTTTCTGTCTTCCTTGGCAAATTATCTCGTTTATTTCATTCATTCTAGCGTTTTATCAATGTTTTAGGCCTTTCTTGGCAATCAACAAAGATTTAAATTCAATTTAAGCGTTTATTTTCGGTTGTTTTGCATCTTTGGCGATTAACTTGGATTATTTCAGTCTTTCTCGCGTTTACTCCCATTTTTTTAGTCTTTCTTGGCAATTATAATTGTTTATTCCATTCTTTCTACCGTTTATTACCGCTTTTTTATATTATGCTTGGCGAAAATCTTCTTTTATTCCTTCTTTTTCAGCACTTTCTTACGATATTGGTCTTCCATTGCGAATTACTTCTTTTATTCTATTCTTTCTTGCGTTTAAAATCGTATTTTCGATCATTTTTGGCAAATACCTTGATTATTCTTCCATGATTCGCGTTTATTCCAGCTTTTCCTGCCATTATTGGCTTTGATTCTCTTTAATTCCATCCTTTCTTGCGTTTTTCCATATTTTCTGTCTTCTTTGGCAAATTACTTTGTTTATTTCGTTCTTTCATGCGTTTTATCAATGTTTTTCGGCCTTTCTTGGTAATCAACAAAGTTTTATTTTCGTTTTTTGCGTTTAATCTCGGTTTTTTTGCTTCATTGGCGATAAACATGGATTATTTCATTCTTTCTCGCGTTTACTCCCATTTTTTCAGTTTTCCGCGGCAATTATAATTGTTTATTCCATTCTTTCTCTCGTTTATTACCGCTTTTTAAAAATATGCTTGGCGAAAATCCTCTTTCATTCCTTATTTTCCATCACTTTCTTACGATTTTGGTCTTCCATTGCGAATTACATCATTTATTCTATTCTTTCTTGTTTTAAAAATCGTATTTTCGATCATTCTTTGCAAATACCTTGATTATTCTTCCATG
Source organism: Tanypteryx hageni (assembly GCA_028673005.1). Lineage (NCBI taxonomy): Eukaryota > Metazoa > Arthropoda > Insecta > Odonata > Petaluridae > Tanypteryx > Tanypteryx hageni. The sequence continues at coordinate 21,429 of JAJPWW010000247.1, forward strand.
ATTCGCGTTTACTCCAGCTTTTCCTGCCATTATTGGCTATAAATTCTCTTTTATTCCATCCTTTCTTGCGTTTTTCCAGATTTTCTGTCTTCTTTGGCAAATTACCTTGTTTATTTCAATCTTTCTTGCGTTTTATCAATGTTTTTCGGCCTTTCTTGGCAATCAAAAAAGTTTCATTTTCGTTTTTTGCGTTTAATCTCGGTTTTTTTTGCTTCATTGGCGATTAACATGGATTATTTCATTCTTTCTCGCGTTTACTCCCATTTTTGTAGTTTTCCTTGGCAATTATAATTGTTTATTCCATTCTTTCTCCCGTTTATTACCGCTTTTTTATATTATGCTTGGCGAAAATCCTCTTTTATTCCTTCTTTTTGAGCACTTTCTTACGATTTTGGTCTTCCATTGCGAATTACTTCTTTTATTCTATTCTTTCTTGCGTTTAAAATCGTATTTTCGATCATTTTTTGCAATACCTTGATTATTCTTCCATGATTCGCGTTTACTCCAGCATTTCCGGCCATTATTGGCTTTGAACCTCTTATATGCCATCCTTTCTTGCGTTTTTCCAGATTTTCTGTCTTCTTTGGCAAATTACCTTGTTTATTTTATTCTTTCTTGCGTTTTATCAATGTTTTCGGCCTTTCTTGGCAATCAAAAAAGTTTCATTTTCGTTTTTTGCGTTTAATCTCGGTTTTTGTGCTTCATTGGCGATAAACATGGATTATTTCATTCTTTCTCGCGTTTACTCCCATTTTTGTAGTGTTCCTTGGCAATTTTATTGTTAATTCCATTCTTTCTCCCGTTTATTACCGCTTTTTTATATTATGCTTGGCAAAAATCCTCCTTTATTCCTTCTTTTTCAGCACTTTCTTACGATTTTGGTCTTCCATTGCGAATTACTTCTTTTATTCTATTCTTTCTTGCGTTTAAAATCGTATTTTCGATCATTTTTTGCAAATACCTTGATTATTCTTCCATGATTCGCGTTTACTCCAGCTTTTCCGGCCATTATTGGCTTTGAATCTCTTATATGCTATCCTTTCTTGCGTTTTTCCAGATTTTCTGTCTTCTTTGGCAAAATACCTGGTTTTTTTTTATTCTTTCTTGCGTTTTCTCAATGTTTTTTGGCTTTCCTTGGCAATCAACAAAGTTTTATTTTCGTTTATTGCGTTTTAATCTCGGTTTTTTTGCTTCATTGGCGATAAACATGGATTATTCATTCTTTCTCGCGTTTACTCCCATTTTTTCAGTGTTCCGCGGCAATTATAATTGTTTATTCCATTCTTTCTCCCGTTTATTACCGCTTTTTTTATATTATGCTTGGCGAAAATCCTCTTTTATTCCTTCTTTTTCAGCACTTTCTTACGATTTTGGTCTTCCATTGCGAATTACTTCTTTTTATTCTATACTTTCTTGCGTTTTAAAATCGTATTTTCGATCATTTTTTGCAAAATTCCTTGATTATTCTTCCATGATTCGCGTTTACTTCAGCTTTTCCGGCCATTATTGGCTTTGATTCTCTTTTATTCCATCCTTTCTTGCGTTTTTCCAGATTTTCTGTCTTCTTTGGCAAATTACCTCGTTTATTTTCATTCTTTCTTGCGTTTTATCAATGTTTTAGGCCTTCCTTGGCAATCAACAAAGATTTAAATTCAATTTAAGCGTTTATTTTCGTTTTTTCTTTTTTTGCATCTTTGGCGAGTAACTTGGATTATTTCATTCTTTCCTGCGTTTACTCCTATTTTTTCTGTATTCCTTGGCAATTATCATTGTTTATTCCATTCCTTCTCCCGTTTATTTCCCTTTTTTCAGCTTTTGCTTGGCTAAAAGATCCGTCTTCTATTCCTTCTTTTTTCAGCACTTTCTTACGATTTTCAGTCTTCCATTGCGAATTACCTCTTTTATTCTATTTTTTCTTGCGTTTTAAAATCGTTTTTTGATCATTTTTGGCAAATACCTTGTTTATTCTTTTCTGATTCGCGTTTTACTCCAGCTTTACCGGCCATTATTGGCTTTTGATTCTCTTTTATTCCATCCTTTCTTGCGTTTTTTACAGATTTTTCTGACTTCTTTGGCAAATTACCTCGTTTATTTCATTCTTTCTTGCGTTTTATCAATGTTTTTTCGGCCTTTCTTGGCAATCAACAAAGTTTTATTTTCGTTTTTTTGCGTTTTAATCTCGGTTTTTTTTGCTTCATTGGCGATAAACATTGATTATTTCATTCTTTCTCGCGTTTTACTCCCATTTTTTCAGTCTTTCTTGGCAATTAAAAATTGTTGATTCCATTCTTTCTACCGTTTATTACCGCTTTTTTTATATTATGCTTGGCGAAAATCTTCTTTTATTCCTTCTTTTTTAGCACTTTCTTACGATTTTGGTCTTCCATTGCGAATTACTTTATTTATTCTATTCTTTTCTTGCGTTTAAATTCGTATTTTCGATCATTTTTGGCAAATACCTTGATTATTCTTCCATGATTCGCGTTTACTCCAGCTTTTCCTGCCATTATTGGCTTTTGATTCTCTTTTATTCCATCCTTTCTTGCGTTTTTTCCATATTTTCTGTCTTCTTTGGCAAATTACCTCGTTTATTTCGTTCTTTCTTGCGTTTTATCAATGTTTTTTGGCCTTTCTTGGTAATCAAGAAAGTTTTATTTTGGTTTTTTTTTGCGTTTAATCTCGGTTTTTTTTTTTGCTTCATTGGCGATAAACATGGAGTATTTCATTCTTTCTCGCGTTTACTCCCATTTTTTGTAGTGTTCCTTGGCAATTTTAATTGTTTATTCCATTCTTTCTCCCGTTTATTACCGCTTTTTTTATATTAGGCTTGGCGAAAAATCCTCTTTTATTCCTTCGTTTTCAGCACTTTCTTACGATTTTGGTCTTCCATTGCGAATTACTTCTTTTATTCTATTCTTTCTTGCGTTTAAAATCGTAATTTTCGATCATTTTTTGCAAATACCTTGATTATTCTTCCATGATTCGCGTTTACTCCAGCTTTTCCGGCCATTATTGGCTTTGAATCTCTTATATGCCATCCTTTCTTGCGTTTTTCCAGATTTTCTGTCTTCTTTGGCAAAATACCTGGTTTTTTTTTTATTCTTTCTTGCGTTTTCTCAATGTTTTTTGGCTTTCCTTGGCAATCAAACAAAGTTTTATTTTCGTTTTATTGCGTTTAATCTCGGTTTTTTTTTGCTTCATTGGCGATAAACATGGATTATATCATTCTTTCTCGCGTTTACTCCCATTTTTTCAGTGTTCCGCGGCAATTATAATTGTTTATTCCATTCTTTCTCCCGTTTATTACCGCTTTTTTATATTTATGCTTGGCGGAAAATCCTCTTTTATTCCTTCTTTTTCAGCACTTTCTTACGATTTTGGTCTTCCATTGCGAATTACTTCTTTTATTCTATACTATCTTGCGTTTTAAAAATCGTATTTTTCGATCATTTTTTTGCAAAATTCCTTGATTATTCTTCCATGATTTCGCGTTTACTTCAGCTTTTCCGGCCATTATTGGTTTTGATTCTCTTTTATTCCATCCTTTCTTGCGTTTTTCCAGATTTGCTTACTTCTTTGGCAAATTACCTCGTTTATTTCATTCTTTCTTGCGTTTTATCAATGTTTTAGGCCTTTCTTGGCAATCAACAAAGATTTAAATTCAATTTAAGCGTTTATTTTCGTTTTTTTGCATCTTTGGCGAGTAACTTGGATTATTTCATTCTTTCCTGCGTTTACTCCTATTTTTTCTGTATTCCTTGGCAATTATCATTGTTTATTCCATTCCTTCTCCCGTTTATTTCCTTTTTTAGCTTTTGCTTGGCTAAAATCCTCTTCTATTCCTTCTTTTTCAGCACTTTCTTTCGATTTTCAGTCTTCCATTGCGAATAACCTCTTTTATTTCTATTCTTTCTTGCGTTTTAAAATCGTATTTTTTGATCATTTTTGGCAAATACCTTGATTATTCTTCCATGATTTGCGTTTACTCCAGCTTTTCCTGCCATTATTGGCTTTGATTCTCTTTTATTCCATCCTTTCTTGCGTTTTTTCCAGATTTTCTGTCTTCTTTGGCAAATTACCTCGTTTATTTCATTCTTTCTTGCGTTTTATCAATGTTTTACGGCCTTTCTTGGCAATCAACAAAGATTTAAATTCAATGTAAGCGTTTAATTTCGGTGTTTTTTTGCATCTTTGGCGATTAACTTGGATTATTTCATTCTTTCTCGCGTTTTTACTCACATTTTTTTCTGTATTCCTTGGCAATTATCATTGTTTTATTCCATTCCTTCTCCCGTTTTTTTCCCTTTTTTAGCTTTTGCTTTGGCTAAAATCCTCTTCTATTCCTTCTTTTTCAGCACTTTCTTACGATTTTCAGTCTTCCATTGCGAATTACCTCTTTTATTCTATTTTTTCTTGCGTTTAAAATCGTTTTTTTGATCATTTTTGGCAAATACCTTGTTTTATTCTTTTCTGATTCGCGTTTACTCCAGCTTTACCGGCCATTATTGGCTTTGATTCTCTTTTATTCCATCCTTTCTTGCGTTTTTACAGATTTTCTGACTTCTTTGGCAAATTACCTCGTTTATTTCATTCTTTCTTGCGTTTTATCAATGTTTTTTCGGCCTTTCTTGGCAATCAACAAAGTTTTATTTTCGTTTTTTGCGTTTAATCTCGGTTTTTTTTTGCTTCATTGGCGATAAACATTGATTATTTCATTCTTTCTCGCGTTTACTCCCATTTTTTCAGTCTTTCTTGGCAATTAAAATTGTTGATTCCATTCTTTCTACCGTTTATTACCGCTTTTTTTATATTATGCTTGGCGAAAAATCTTCTTTTATTCCTTCTTTTTTAGCACTTTCTTACGATTTTTGGTCTTCCATTGCGAATTAACTTTATTTATTCTATTTCTTTCTTGCGTTTAAAATCGTATTTTCGATCATTTTTGGCAAATACCTTGATTATTCTTCCATTATTCGCGTTTACTCCAGCTTTACCTGCCATTATTGGCTTTGATTCTCTTTTATTCCATCCTTTCTTGCGTTTTTTCCATATTTTCTGTCTTCTTTGGCAAATTACCTCGTTTATTTCGTTCTTTCTTGCGTTTTATCAATGTTTTTTGGCCTTTCTTGGTAATCAAGAAAGTTTTTATTTTGGTTTTTTTGCGTTTTAATCTCGGTTTTTTTGCTTTCATTGGCGATAAACATGGAGTATTTCATTCTTTCTCGCGTTTACTCCCATTTTTGTAGTGTTCCTTGGCAATTTTAATTGTTTTATTCCATTCTTTCTCCCGTTTATTACCGCTTTTTTTATATTAGGCTTGGCGAAAAATCCTCTTTTATTCCTTCGTTTTCAGCACTTTCTTACGATTTTGGTCTTCCATTGCGAATTACTTCTTTTTATTCTATTCTTTCTTGCGTTTTAAAATCGTATTTTCGATCATTTTTTGCAAATACCTTGATTATTCTTCCATGATTCGCGTTTTACTCCAGCTTTTCCGGCCATTATTGGCTTTGAATCTCTTATATGCCATCCTTTCTTGCGTTTTTTTCCAGATTTTCTGTCTTCTTTGGCAAAAATACCTGTTTTTTTTTTATTCTTTCTTGCGTCTTTTCTCAATGTTTTTTGGCTTTCCTTGGCAATCAACAAAGTTTTATTTTCGTTTATTGCGTTTTAATCTCGGTTTTTTTTTGCTTCATTGGCGATAAACATGGATTATTTCATTCTTTCTCGCGTTTTACTCCCATTTTTTTCAGTGTTCCGCGGCAATTATAATTGTTTATTCCATTCTTTCTCCCGTTTATTACCGCTTTTTTTATATTATGCTTGGCGGAAAATCCTCTTTTATTCCTACTTTTTCAGCACTTTCTTACGATTTTGGTCTTCCATTGCGAATTACTTCTTTTATTCTATACTTTCTTGCGTTTTAAAATCGTATTTTCGATCATTTTTTGCAAATTCCTTGATTATTCTTCTATGATTCGCGTTTTACTTCAGCTTTTCCGGCCATTATTGGCTTTGATTTTCTTTTATTCCATCCTTTCCTGCGTTTTTTCCAGATTTTCTGTCTTCTTTGGCAAATTACCTCGTTTATTTCATTCTTTCTTGCGTTTTATCAATGTTTTAGGCCTATCTTGGCAATCAACAAAGATTTAAATTCAATTTAAGCGTTTATTTTCGTTTTTTTTTTTGCATCTTTGGCGAGTAACTTGGATTATTTCATTCTTTCCTGCGTTTACTCCTATTTTTTCTGTATTCCTTGGCAATTATCATTGTTTATTCCATTCCTTCTCCCGTTTATTTCCCTTTTTTAGCTTTTGCTTGGCTAAAATCCTCTTCTTTTTCAGCACTTTCTTTCGATTTTCAGTCTTCCATTGCGAATAACCTCTTTTATTCTATTCTTTCTTGCGTTTAAAATCGTATTTTTGATCATTTTTGGCAAATACCTTGATTATTCTTCCATGATTTGCGTTTACTCCAGCTTTTCCCTGCCATTATTGGCCTTTGATTCTCTTTTATTCCATCCTTTCTTGCGTTTTTCCAGATTTTCTGTCTTCTTTGGCAAATTACCTCGTTTTATTTCATTCTTTCTTGCGTTATATCAATGTTTTTACGGCCTTTCTTGGCAATCAACAAAGATTTAAATTCAATGTAAGCGTTTTAATTTCGGTTTTTTTTGCATCTTTGGCGATTAACTTGGATTATTTCATTCTTTCTCGCGTTTACTCCCATTTTTTCTGTATTTCTTGGCAATTATCATTGTTTATTCCATTCCTTCTCCCATTTATTACCGCTTTTTTATATTAGGCTTGGCGAAAATCCTCTTTTATTCCTTCGTTTTCAGCACTTTCTTACGATTTTGGTCTTTCCATTGCGAATTACTTCTTTTATTCTATTCTTTCTTGCGTTTTAAAATCGTATTTTCGATCATTTTTTTGCAAATACCTTGATTATTCTTCCATGATTCGCGTTTACTCCAGCTTTTCCGGCCATTATTGGCTTTGAATCTCTTATATGCCATCCTTTCTTGCGTTTTTTCCAGATTTTTCTGTCTTCTTTGGCAAAATACCTGTTTTTTTTTTATTCTTTCTTGCGTTTTTCTCAATGTTTTTTGGCTTTCCTTGGCAATCAACAAAGTTTTATTTTCGTTTATTGCGTTTAATCTCGGTTTTGTTGCTTCATAGGCGATAAACATGGAGTATTTCATTATTTCTCGCGTGTACTCCCATTTTTGTACTGTTCCTTGGCAATTATAATTGTTAATTCCATTCTTTCTCCCGTTTATTACCGCTTTTTTATATTAGGCTTGGCGAAAAATCCTCTTTTATTCCTTCGTTTTCAGCACTTTCTTACGATTTTGGGTCTTCCATTGCGAATTACTTCTTTTATTCTATTCTTTCTTGCGTTTTAAAATCGTATTTTCGATCATTTTTTGCAAATACCTTGATTATTCTTCCATGATTCGCGTTTACTCCAGCTTTTCCGGCCATTATTGGCTTTGAATCTCTTATATGCCATCCTTTTCTTGCGTTTTTTCAAGATTTTCTGTCTTCTTTGGCAAAATACCTGGTTTTTTTTCATTCTTTCTTGCGTTTTTCTCAAGGTTTTTTTGGCTTTTCCTTGGCAATCAACAAAGTTTTATTTTCGTTTTTTTGCGTTTAATCTCGGTTTTTTTGCTTCATTGGCGATAAACATGGATTATTTTATTCTTTCTCGCGTTTACTCCCATTTTTTTCAGTGTTCCGCGGCAATTATAATTGTTTATTCCATTCTTTCTCCCGTTTATTACCGCTTTTTTTATATTATGCCTGGCGAAAATCCTCTTTTATTCCTTCTTTTTCAGCACATTCTTACGATTTTTGGTCTTCCATTGCGAATTACTTCTTTTATTCTATACTTTCTTGCGTTTAAAATCGTATTTTCGATCATTTTTTTGCAAATTCCTTGATTATTCTTCCATGATTCGCGTTTACTTCAGCTTTTCCGGCCATTATTGGCTTTGATTCTCTTTTATTCCATCCTTTCTTGCGTTTTTTCCAGATTTTCTGTCTTTCTTTGGCAAATTACCTCGTTTATTTCATTCTTTCTTGCGTTTTATCAATGTTTTAGGCCTTTCTTGGCAATCAACAAAGATTTAAATTCAATTTAAGCGTTTATTTTCGTTTTTTTTTTGCATCTTTGGCGAGTAACTTGGATTATTTCATTCTTTCCTGCGTTTACTCCTATTTTTTCTGTATTCCTTGGCAATTATCATTGTTTATTCCATTCCTTCTCCCGTTTAATTTCCCTTTTTTTAGCTTTTGCTTGGCTAAAATCCTCTTCTATTCCTTCTTTTTCAGCACTTTCTTTCGATTTTCAGTCTTCCATTGCGAATAAAATTCTTTTATTCTATTCTTTCTTGCGTTTTAAAATCGTATTTTTGATCATTTTTGGCAAAAACCTTGATTATTCTTCCATGATTTGCGTTTACTCCAGCTTTTTCCTGCCATTATTGGCTTTGATTCTCTTTTATTCCATCCTTTCTTGCGTTTTTCCAGATTTTCTGTCTTCTTTGGCAAATTACCTCGTTTATTTCATTCTTTCTTGCGTTTTTATCAATGTTTTTCGGCCTTTCTTGGCAATCAAACAAAGATTTAAATTCGATGTAAGCGTTTAATTTCGGTTTTTTTTTTGCATCTTTGGCGATTAACTTGGATTATTTCATTCTTTCACGCGATTACTCCCATTTTTTCTGTATTCCTTGGCAATTATCATTGTTTAATCCATTCCTTCTCCCGTTTTTTTCCCTTTTTTAGCTTTTTGCTTGGCTAAAAATCCTCTTCTAATCCTTCTTTTTCAGCACTTTCTTACGATTTTCAGTCTTCCATTGCGAATTACCTCTTTTATTCTATTCTTTCTTGCGTTTTAAAATCGTTTTTTTGATCATTTTTGGACACAAAAATTGTATATTCTTTTCTGATTCGCGTTTACTCCAGCTTTACCTGCCATTATTGGCTTTGATTCTCTTTTATTCCATCCTCTCTTGCGTTTTTCCAGATTTTCTGTCTTCTTTGGCAAATTACCTCGTTTATTTCATTCTTTCTTGCGTTTTATCAATGTTTTTTCGGCCTTTCTTGGCAATCAACAAAGATTTAAATTCGATGTAAGCGTTTAATTTCGGTTTTTTTTGCATCTTTGGCGATTAACTTGGATTATTTCATTCTTTCACGCGATTACTCCCATTTTTTTCTGTATTCCTTGGCAATTATCATTGTTTAATCCATTCCTTCTCCCGTTTTTTCCCTTTTTTAGCTTTTGCTTGGCTAAAAATCCTCTTCTAATCCTTCTTTTTCAGCACTTTCTTACGATTTTCAGTCTTCCATTGCGAATTACCTCTTTTATTCTATTCTTTCTTGCGTTTAAAATCGTTTTTTTTGATCATTTTTTGGCACAAAAATTGTATATTCTTTTCTGATTCGCGTTTACTCCAGCTTTTACCTGCCATTATTGGCTTTGATTCTCTTTTTATTCCATCCTCTCTTGCGTTTTTACAGATTTTCTGACTTCTTTGGCAAATTACCTCGTTTATTTAATTCTTTCTTGCGTTTTATCAATGTTTTTTCGGCCTTTCTTGGCAATCAACAAAGTTTTAATTTTCGTTTTTTTGCGTTTAATCTCGGTTTTTTTTTTGCTTCATTGGCGATAAACATTGATTATTTCATTCTTTCCTGCGTTTACTCCTATTTTTTCAGTCTTTCATGGCAATTAAAATTGTTGATTTTATTCTTTCTCCCGTTTATTACCGCTTTTTTTATATTAGGCTTGGCGAAAATCCTCTTTTATTCCTTCGTTTTCAGCACTTTCTTACGATTTTGGTCTTCCATTGCGAATTTACTTCTTTTATTCTATTCTTTCTTGCGTTTTATAAATCGTATTTTCGATCATTTTTTGCAAATACCTTGATTATTCTTCCATGATTCGCGTTTACTCCAGCTTTTCCTGCCATTATTGGCTTTGATTCTCTTTTATTCCATCCTTTCTTGCGTTTTTCCATATTTTCTGTCTTCTTTGGCAAATTACTTCGTTTATTTCGTTCTTTCTTGCGTTTTATCAATGTTTTTCGGCCTTTCTTGGTAATCAACAAAGTTTTATTTTCGTTTTTTGCGTTTAATCTCGGTTTTTTTTGCTTCATTGGCGATAAACATGGAGTATTTCATTCTTTCTCGCGTTTACTCCCATTTTTTCAGTGTTCCGCGGCGATTATAATTGTTTATTCCATTCTTTCTCCCGTTTATTACCGCTTTTTTATATTATGCTTGGCGAAAATCCTCTTTCATTCCTTATTTTTCATCACTTTCTTACGATTTTGGTCTTCCATTGCGAATTACCTCTTTTATTCTATTCTTTCTTGCGTTTAAAATCGTTTTTTCGATCATTTTTGGCAAATACCTTGTTTATTCTTTTCTGATTCGCGTTTACTCCAGCTTTACCGGCCATTTATTGGCTTTGATTCTCTTTTATTCCATCCTTTCTTGCTTTTTTTACAGATTTTCTGACTTCTTTGGCAAATTACCTCGTTTGTTTCATTCTTTCTTGCGTTTTATCTATGTTTTTAGGCCTTTCTTTGTAATCAACAAAGTTCAACCTTCGTTTTTTTGCGTTTAATCCTGGTTGTTTTGCTTCATTGGCGATAAACATGGATTATTTCATTCTTTCTCGCGTTTACTCCCATTTTTTCTGTCTTCCTTGACAATTATCATTGTTTTATTCCAGTTTTTCTCCCGTTTATTACCGTTTTTTTTGCTTATGCTTGGAAAAAATCCTCTTCTATTTCCACTTTTTCAGCACTTTCTTACGATTTTTTATTCTTCCATTGCGAATTACCTTTTTTATTCTACTCTTTCTTGCGTTTAATATCGTATTTTCGATCATTTTTGGCAAAATACCTTGATTATTCTTCAATAATTCGCGTTTACTCCAGCTTTTTCCGGCCATTATTGGCTTTGATTCTCTTTTATTACCTCCTTTCTTTGCGTTTTTTCCATATTTTCTGTCTTCTTTGGCAAATTACCTCGTTTATTTCGTTCTCTTATTGCGTTTTATCAATGTTTTGGCCTTTCTTGGCAATCAACAATGATTAAAATTCAACGTAAGCGTTTAATTTCGGTTTTTTTTGCATCTTTGGCGATTAACTTGGATTATTTCATTCTTTCTCGCGTGTACTCACCATTTTTTCTGTATTCCTTGGCAATTATCATTGTTTATTCCATTCCTTCTCCCGTTTATTTCCCTTTTTTAGCTTTTGCTTGGCTAAAATCCTCTTCTATTCCTTCTTTTTCAGCACTTTCTTTACGATTTTCAGTCTTCCATTGCGAATTAACCTCTTTTATTCTATTCTTTCTTGCGTTTTAAAATCGTTTTTTGATCATTTTTGGCAAATACCTTGTTTATTCTTTTCGGATTCGCGTTTTACTCCAACTTTACCGGCCATTATTGGCTTTGATTCTCTTTTATTCCATCCTTTTTGCGTTTTTACAGATTTTCCTGACTTCTTTGGCAAATTACCTCGTTTATTTCATTCTTTCTTGCGTTTATCAATGTTTTTTCGGCCTTTCTTGGCAATCAACAAAGTTTTATTTTCGTTTTTTTGCGTTTAATCTCGGTTTTTTTTGCTTCATTGGCGATAAACATGGAGTATTTCATTCTTTCTCGCTTTTACTCCCATTTTTTTCTGTATTCCTTGGCAATTATCATTGTTTATTCCATTCCTTCTCCTGTTTTATTTCCCTTTTTTAGCTTTTTGCTTGGCTAAAATCCTCTTCTATTCCATCTTTTTCAGCACTTTCTTTCGATTTTCAGTCTTCCATTGCGAATTACCTCTTTTATTCTATTCTTTCTTGCGTTTAAAATCTTTTTTTTGATCATTTTTGGCAAATACCTTGTTTATTCTTTTTCTGATTCGCGTTTTACTCCAGCTTTACCGGCCATTATTGGCTTTGATTCTCTTTTATTCCATCTTTTCTTGCGTTTTTACAGATTTTCTGACTTCTTTGGCAAATTACCTCGTTTATTTCATTCTTTCTTGCGTTTTATCAATGTTTTAGGCCTTTCTTGGCAATCAACAAAGATTTAAATTCAATTTAAGCGTTTATTTTCGTTTTTTTTTTGCATCTTTGGCGAGTAACTTGGATTATTTCATTCTTTCCTGCGTTTACTCCTATTTTTTTCTGTATTCCTTGGCAATTATCATTGTTTATTCCATTCCTTCTCCCGTTTATTTCCATTTTTTTAGCTTTTGCTTGGCTAAAATCCTCTTCTATTCCTTCTTTTTCAGCACTTTCTTTCGATTTTCAGTCTTCCATTGCGAATAACCTCTTTTATTCTATTCTTTCTTGCGTTTTAAAATCGTATTTTTGATCATTTTTGGCAAATACCTTGATTATTCTTCCATGATTTGCGTTTACTCCAGCTTTTCCTGCCATTATTGGCTTTGATTCTATTTATTCTATCCTTTCTTGCGTTTTTTCCAGATTTTCTGTCTTCTTTGGCAAATTACCTCGTTTATTTCATTCTTTCTTGCGTTTTATCAATGTTTTACGGCCTTTCTTGGCAATCAGACAAAGATTTAAATTCAATGTAAGCGTTTAATTTCGGTTTTTTTTTGCATCTTTGGCGATTAACTTGGATTATTTCATTCTTTCTCGCGTTTACTCCCATTTTTTTCTGTATTTCTTGGCAATTATCATTGTTTATTCCATTCCTTCTCCCATTTATTACCGCTTTTTTTATATTATTGCTTGGCGAAAATCTTCTTTTATTCCTTCTTTTTTAGCACTTTCTTACGATTTTGGTCTTCCATTGCGAATTACTTTATTTATTCTATTCTTTCTTGCGTTTAAATCGTATTTTTGATCATTTTTGGCAAATACCTTGATTATTCTTCCCATGATTTGCGTTTTACTCCAGCTTTTCCTGCCATTATTGGCTTTGATTATCTTTTATTCCATCCTTTCTTGCGTTTTTCCATATTTTCTGTCTTCTTTGGCAAATTACCTCGTTTATTTCGTTTCTTTCTTGCGTTTTTCTCAATGTTTTTTGGCTTTTCCTTGGCAATCAACAAAGTTTTTATTTTCGTTTTTTTGCGTTTAAATCTCGGTTTTTTTTGCTTCATTGGCGATAAACATGGATTTATTTTATTCTTTCTCGCGTTTACTCCCATTTTTTCAGTGTTCCGCGGCAATTATAATTGTTTATTCCATTCTTTCTCCCGTTTATTACCGCTTTTTTTATATTATGCCTGGCGAAAATCCTCTTTTATTCCTTCTTTTTCAGCACATTCTTACGATTTTGGTCTTCCATTGCGAATTACTTCTTTTATTCTATACTTTCTTGCGTTTAAAATCGTATTTTTCGATCATTTTTTGCAAATTCCTTGATTATTCTTCCATGATTCGCGTTTACTTCAGCTTTTCCGGCCATTATTGGCTTTGATTCTCTTTTATTCCATCCTTTCTTGCGTTTTTCCAGATTTTCTGTCTTCTTTGGCAAAATTACCTCGTTTATTTCATTCTTTCTTGCGTTTTATCAATGTTTTAGGCCTTTCTTGGCAATCAACAAAGATTTAAATTCAATTTAATCGTTTATTTTCGTTTTTTTTTTGCATCTTTGGCGAGTAACTTGGATTATTTCATTCTTTCCTGCGTTTACTCCTATTTTTTCTGTATTCCTTGGCAATTATCATTGTTTATTCCATTCCTTCTCCCGTTTATTTCCCTTTTTTTAGCTTTTGCTTGGCTAAAATCCTCTTCTATTCCTTCTTTTTCAGCACTTTCTTTCGATTTTCAGTCTTCCATTGCGAATAAATTCTTTTTATTCTATTCTTTCTTGCGTTTAATAAATCGTATTTTTGATCATTTTTTGGCAAAAAACCTTGATTATTCTTCCATGATTTGCGTTTACTCCAGCTTTTCCTGCCATTATTGGCTTTGATTCTCTTTTATTCCATCCTTTCTTGCGTTTTTCCAGATTTTCTGTCTTCTTTGGCAAATTACCTCGTTTATTTCATTCTTTCTTGCGTTTTTATCAATGTTTTTCGGCCTTTCTTGGCAATCAACAAAGATTTAAATTCGATGTAAGCGTTTTTAATTTCGGTTTTTTATTTGCATCTTTGGCGATTAACTTGGATTATTTCATTCTTTCACGCGATTACTCCCATTTTTTTCTGTATTCCTTGGCAATTATCATTGTTTAATCCATTCCCTTCTCCCGTTTTTTTTCCCTTTTTTAGCTTTTTGCTTGGCTAAAATCCTCTTCTAATCCTTCTTTTTTCAGCACTTTCTTACGATTTTCAGTCTTCCATTGCGAATTACCTCTTTTATTCTATTCTTTCTTGCGTTTAAAATCGTTTTTTTGATCATTTTTGGCACAAAAATTGTATATTCTTTTCTGAATTCGCGTTTTACTCCAGCTTTACCTGCCATTATTGGATTTGATTCTCTTTTATTCCATCCTTTCTTGCGTTTTTTTACAGATTTTCTGACTTCTTTGGCAAAATACCTCGTTTTTTTTCATTCTTTCTTGCGTTTTATCAATGT
>JAJPWW010000248.1:0-27226 GCA_028673005.1 Tanypteryx hageni
AAAACTTTTTTGATTGCCAAGAAAGGCCGAAAACATTTAGAAAACGCAAGAAAGAATGAAATAAACAAGGTAATTTGCCAAAGAAGACAGAAAATATGGAAAAAACGCAAGAAAGGATTGCATATAAGAGATTCAAAGACAATAATGGCCGGAAAAGCTGGAGTAAACGCGAATCATGGAAGGATAATCAAGGTATTGCAAAAAATGATCGAAAATACGATTTTAAACGCAAGAAAGAATAGAATAAAAGAAGTAATTCGCAATGGAAGACCAAAATCGTAAGAAAGTGCTGAAAAAGTGGAAATAGAAGAGGATTTTTGCCAAGCATAAGCCAAAAAAACGGTAATAAACGGGAGAAGAACTGGAATAAACAATGATAATTGTCAAGGAAGACAGAAAAAATGGGAGTAAACCCGAGTAAGAATGAAATAATCCAAGTTAATCGCCAATGAAGCAAAAAAACCAGGATTAAACGCAAAAAACAAAGGTTGAACTTTGTTGATTGCCAAGAAAGGCCTAAAACATTTAGAAAACGCAAGAAAGAATGAAATAAACGAGGTAATTTGCCAAAGAAGGCAGAAAATCTGGAGTAAACTCAAGAAAGGATGGCATATAAGAGATTCAAAGCCAATAATGGCCGGAAAAGCTGGAGTAAACGCGAATCATGGAAGAATAATCAAGGTATTTGCAAAAAATGATCAAAAATACGATATTAAACGCAAGAAAGAGTAGAATAAAAATGTAATTCGCAATGGAAGACCAAAATCGTAAAAAATGCTGAAAAAGAAGGAATAAAAGAGGATTTTAGCCAAGCAAAAGCTAAAAAAGAGAAATAAACGGGAGAAGGAATGGAATAATCAATGATAATTGCCAAGGAATACAGAAAAAATGAGAGTAAACGCGAGAAAGAATGAAATAATCCAAGTTAATCGCCAAGGATTCAAAAAAACCGGGATTAAACGCTTAAATTGAAGGTAAATCATTGTTGATTGCCAAGAAAGAGGATTTTCGCCAAGCATAATATAAAAAAGCGGTAATAAACGAGAGAAAGAATGGAATAAACAATTATAATTGCCGCGGAACACTGAAAAAATGGGAGTAAACGCGAGAAAGAATGAAATAATCCATGTTTATCGCCAATGAAGCAAAAAAACCGAGATTAAACGCAAAAAACGAAAATAAAACTTTTTTGATTGCCAAGAAAGGCCGAAAACATTTAGAAAACGCAAGAAAGAATGAAATAAACAAGGTAATTTGCCAAAGAAGACAGAAAATATGGAAAAACGCAAGAAAGGATTGCATATAAGAGATTCAAAGACAATAATGGCCGGAAAAGCTGGAGTAAACGCGAATCATGGAAGGATAATCAAGGTATTGCAAAAAATGATCGAAAATACGATTTTAAACGCAAGAAAGAATAGAATAAAAGAAGTAATTCGCAATGGAAGACCAAAATCGTAAGAAAGTGCTGAAAAAGAAGGAATAAAAGAGGATTTTCGCCAAGCATAATATAAAAAAGCGGTAATAAACGGGAGAAAGAATGGAATAAACAATTATAATTGCCAAGGAACACTACAGAAATGGGAGTAAACGCGAGAAAGAATGAAATAATCCATGTTTATCGCCAATGAAGCAAAAAAACCGAGATTAAACGTAAAAAACGAAAATAAAACTTTGTTGATTGCCAAGAAAGGCCGAAAAACATTGATAAAACGCAAGAAAGAATGAAACAAACCAGGTAATTTGCCAAAGATGTCAGAAAATCTGTAAAAAAGCAAGAAAGGATGGAATAAAAGAGAATCAAAGCCAATAATGGCCGGTAAAGCTGCAGTAAACGCTAATCAGAAAAGAATAAACAAGGTATTTGCCAAAAATGATCAAAAAACGATTTTAAACGCAAGAAAGAATAGAATAAAAGAGGTAATTCGCAATGGAAGACTGAAAATCGTAAGAAAGTGCTGAAAAAGAAGGAATAGAAGAGGATTTTAGCCAAGCAAAAGCTAAAAAAGGGAAATAAACGGGATAAGGAATGGAATAAACAATGATAATTGCCAAGGAATACAGAAAAAATGGAGTAAACGCGAGAAAGAATGAAATAATCCAAGTTAATCGCCAAAGATGCAAAAAAACCGAAATTAAACGCTTACATTAAATTTAAATCTTTGTTGATTGCCAAGAAAGGCCTAAAACATTGATAAAACGCAAGAAAGAATGAAATAAACGAGGTAATTTGCCAAAGAAGACAGAAAATCTGGAAAAACGCAAGAAAGGATGGAATAAAAGAGAATCAAAGCCAATAATGGCCAGAAAAGCTGAAGTAAATGCGAATCATGGAAGAATAATCAAGGTATTTGCAAAAAATGATCGAAAATACGATTTTAAACGCAAGAAAGTATAGAATAAAAGAAGTAATTCGCAATGGAAGACCAAAATCGTAAGAAAGTGCTGAAAAAGAAGGAATAAAAGAGGATTTTCGCCAAGCATAATATAAAAAAGCTGTAATAAACGGGAGAAAGAATGGAATAAACAATTATAATTGCCGCGGTACACTGAAAAAATGGGAGTAAACGCGAGAAAGAATGAAATAATCCATGTTTATCGCCAATGAAGCAAAAAAACGAGATTAAACGTAAAAAACGAAAATAAAACTTTGTTGATTGCCAAGAAAGGCCGAAAAACATTGATAAAACGCAAGAAAGAATGAAATAAACAAGGTAATTTGCCAAAGAAGACAGAAAATCTGGAAAAACGCAAGAAAGGATGGAATAAAAGAGAATCAAAGCCAATAATGGCAGGAAAAGCTGGAACAACGCGAATCATGGAAGAATAATCAAGGTATTTGCAAAAAATGATCGAAAATACGATTTTAAACGTAAGAAAGAATAGAATAAATGATGTAATTCGCAATGGAAGACCAAAATCGTAAGAAAGTGATGAAAAATAAGGAATGAAAGAGGATTTTCGCCAAGCATAATATAAAAAAGCGGTAATAAACGAGAGAAAGAATGGAATAAACAATTATAATTGCCGCGGAACACTGAAAAAATGGGAGTAAACGCGAGAAAGAATGAAATAATCCATGTTTATCGCCAATGAAGCAAAAAAAACCGAGATTAAACGCAAAAAACGAAAATAAAACTTTTTTGATTGCCAAGAAAGGCCGAAAACATTTAGAAAACGCAAGAAAGAATGAAATAAACAAGGTAATTTGCCAAAGAAGACAGAAAATCTGGAAAAACGCAAGAAAGGATTGCATATAAGAGATTCAAAGACAATAATGGCCGGAAAAGCTGGAGTAAACGCGAATCATGGAAGGATAATCAAGGTATTGCAAAAAAATGATCGAAAATACGATTTTAAACGCAAGAAAGAATAGAATAAAAGAAGTAATTCGCAATGGAAGACCAAAATCGTAAGAAAGTGCTGAAAAAGAAGGAATAAAAGAGGATTTTCGCCAAGCATAATATAAAAAAGCGGTAATAAACGGGAGAAAGAATGGAATAAACAATTATAATTGCCAAGGAACACTACAGAAATGGGAGTAAACGCGAGAAAGAATGAAATAATCCATGTTTATCGCCAATGAAGCAAAAAAAACCGAGATTAAACGCAAAAAACGAAAATAAAACTTTGTTGATTGCCAAGAAAGGCCGAAAAACATTGATAAAACGCAAGAAAGAATGAAACAAAAGAGGTAATTTGCCAAAGATGTCAGAAAATCTGTAAAAAAGCAAGAAAGGATGGAATAAAAGAGAATCAAAGCCAATAATGGCCGGTAAAGCTGGAGTAAACGCTAATCAGAAAAGAATAAACAAGGTATTTGCCAAAAATGATCAAAAAACGATTTTAAACGCAAGAAAGAATAGAATAAAAGAGGTAATTCGCAATGGAAGACTGAAAATCGTAAGAAAGTGCTGAAAAAGAAGGAATAGAAGAGGATTTTAGCCAAGCAAAAGCTAAAAAAGGGAAATAAACGGGAGAAGGAATGGAATAAACAATGATAATTGCCAAGGAATACAGAAAAAATGGGAGTAAACGCGAGAAAGAATGAAATAATCCAAGTTAATCGCCAAAGATGCAAAAAAACCGAAATTAAACGCTTACATTGAATTTAAATCTTTGTTGATTGCCAAGAAAGGCCTAAAACATTGATAAAACGCAATAAAGAACGAAATAAACGAGGTAATTTGCCAAAGAAGACAGAAAATATGGAAAAAACGCAAGAAAGGATGTAATAAAAGAGAATCAAAGCCAATAATGGCCGGAAGAGCTGGAGTAAACGCGAATTATTGAAGAATAATCAAGGTATTTGCCTAAAATCATCGAAAATACGATATTAAACGCAAGAAAGTGTAGAATAAAAAGGTAATTCGCAATGGAAGAATGAAAATTGTAAGAAAGTGCTGAAAAAGTGGAAATAGAAGAGGATTTTCGCCAAGCATAATATAAAAAAGCGGTAATAAAAGGGAGAAAGAATGGAATAAACAATTATAATTGCCGCGGAACACTGAAAAAATGGTAGTAAACGCGAGAAAGAATGAAATAATCCATGTTTATCGCCAATGAAGCAAAAAAAACCGAGATTAAACGCAAAAAAACGAAAATAAAACTTTGTTGATTGCCAAGAAAGGCCTAAAACATTTAGAATACGCAAGAAAGAATAAAATAAACGAGGTAATTTGCCAAAGACGACAGAAAATATGGAAAAACGCAAGAAAGGATGGAATAAAAGAGAATCAAAGCCAATAATGGCAGGAAAAGTGGAGTAATGGCCGGAAAAGCTGGAGTAAACGCGAATCATGGAAGAATAATCAAGGTATTTGCCAAAAATGATCGAAAATACGATTTTAAACGCAAGAAAGAATAGAATAAAAGAAGTAATTCGAAATGGAAGACCAAAATCGTAAGAAAGTGCTGAAAAAGAAGGAATAAAAGAAGATTTTCGCCCAGCATAATATAAAAAAGCGGTAATAAACGGTAGAAAGAATGGAATCAACAATTTTAATTGCCAAGAAAGACTGAAAAAATGGGAGTAAACGCGGGGAAAGAATGAAATAATCAATGTTTATCGCCAATGAAGCAAAAAAACCGAGATTAAACGCAAAAAAACGAAAATAAAACTTTGTTGAAGTAGAGTAGTAAGGGGAGTTTCAGCGCAGCGATAGTGACGCCGCCTGTCGGTAGAAACTGTAAGCTAAAGATAAACAAAAATAAACGTAATGACGTCATAACAAAAGACGATCGTAATGCGCAATGTTAGGTTGGGAAGGCGGTAAATTTTAATCGAGTTAAAATTTTGCTGTTGGTATCTTGGAAGGTGGTAAATTTGAATCTAGTTAAAATTTTGCAGATGGTATCTTGGAAGGCGGTAAATTTGAATCGAGTTAAAAATTTTGCTGTTGGTATTTTGGATGGCGGCGGATTCGAATCGAATTAAACTTTCTGGGTTGGTATTTTGGATGGCGGCGGATTTGAGTACGTTAAAATGAAGCGAAATATTGAGCAGGTTGATGAAGTTTTTTTTATTTCCAATAAAAGACAATCATTATTACTTTATAAATACACACAACAAAAATAACAATCTTTTTTCAAAGGAGGTGGTCCATCGATATGAATTTCTCCTTTATTGCAGTGTTCCAGGCATGGTTGATATCGTTACGTCTTATTCCAATCTTCTAATTCTTGTAATTCGGGAAATGTGGCGGCTATCTGATGGATGTCACGTGGATTATACAGTTCAATGTAATCAATAGGTATAAATATCAGATCCTCTAATTTCATCGTCTTCCAACCACGTTCATGGCCGACCCAACTTTATGTATAATTGCGAGTTGTTTTAAGTCCATAACTGAAAGTTAACTATTTTCAAATCAATGATTGCTTAGATTTATAATATAATAATAATTTTAAATATAAATTAAATTACCTTTGGAGAGCGATCTTATGCGTGGAGTATTCTGGATGCGTCTTTCTTCGAGAAACTCACTTATGCACGCGTCCGTCCTCTGCCGAGTCTCAAAACCGAATGAAACCTTCTATGTGCAAGATTGCAAAAATGCTGAGACTGCACGGCCGCGAGACTCTGCGTAGCGATTTTGAGTCAGCGATCAGCGTGATCACTGCAAAATGCCGAGTTCGTGCATACACCGGATGTGATCTGGAGAGTGGGGGTTAACGCAAAAGTATCACGTCAACACTTTCCCAACTTGCGGTATATTTGAATCGAGTTAAAATTTGGTGCTCGGCGGTGATTTTGAATACGTCAAAATGAAACAAATATTTTGGTCGTAACTCGTCTTATTTATATGATTTAACAAGTGGTAACTTGTCGAATGGAAGGATGAGATGAAATAAAAATAGTTTTTTAATAATCAATATTCCTTTATTTCCATTTTAAAATGTCTTAATGTAATTTATTTCTTTTTATTAAAGGACAGGTTATCACAAATCGATCATGCTCCTTTTTAGGATCATCTCCTTTTTCCCACTCGTATACATTTACACCGCATTTACTACAAATAGTCATGTCCATATATCCAGAATAAATAAATCCAACAGAAGCCATTTTATATATATCGAAAATAAATTGATTTTTAGGAAAGCAATTGAATGATATAAGTCTATCAGATTCATTTTTTAGGTCAACATTTTGCCGAAACCAGTTCTTAATTTTGTGACAATTATCCACAGCACACATTAAATTTCCATCATTTCTGTTTATGCAGCATACACCTTTTACCCGATGAAGGTAATTGTGAAATCGGAGGGCAGTCAAAAACGAGTAAATCGATGACTTTATGTCCTATTATATTGGATAAGAATTTACATTTTTCTAAACCTTTTACGAAAAAAAGATGATAACCTAATGCATATTTCAACAGTACATTTTCGAAATTTTCATGGGTGTTTTCACCTTCTTCTACCTCCATTCCGTGAAAGTATTTGGTAAGCCATGTAGTTTCTTTTTTAGAAATTAATTCACGTGGTGATGAAAAAATCCATGATTGGCTATAATCATTGTCAATATCGCAAATAGCCAATTCTTTGACTACGAATTCATTCTTTTGATTGCGAAAGGCTTGAAAATCCACTATACATTTTCTCAATTGAAAAATCTCTAATGGCGTTTGGTTTACGGGAGTAGTAGCTCCATCGCCAGGGACCGACTCCATTATTCACACACTCACAGAATAGCAGTTTAAGGGAGTTTTAATTCCGCGCCAGTGACTGCAGTCTTTTCACATATGCTGTAATAAAAATTCTCCGATTGAGCAATGTATAGGAATTTCCAAATTTAATCTTTCAAAATCGATTTTGCTACCTGTTGGTTTAGCTATATCGGTAACGTTATGCAGACCGATTACGCAGCCAACATTCATGAAACTTTCGTAATACTCTTTTACGTTTGAAGATTCTTTAATTAAAGTATTTAATGTAAAATTCAAAGGTTTAGATTGCACCAATAGCTTATTCCACTCCTCCTCATTCAAGGTGACCGATTGACGGTCACCTTTGATTATTAAATGTTTAACTCCGAAATACTTTACAAATAGTAATGGCAGATTTTCAATGATTGGTTTGCTATCAGAATTAAAATAGTTAGAAATTATATCTTTTTGTTCGAATAAATTAAGCCATCGATCATTACTCAGAATGACTGCCCCTTTACCGATTTGAGTAAATTGCACACACAATTCAAAAGTTTCACAATGATTAAACCCAACACTAACACTTTTCACTTTCTTATTATTCAGATAGTACACAGTTTCCAATAAGAGTTGATTGATTTCACAAATATTCTTCTTCCGCGATGACTTTGGGGGTGATGCGGGATCTGCTTGCAGACTGGATGGCGGTGGTGGCGATGACGATGATGGTGATGATTGCAGATTGGATAACTCCGGTCTTGGAACACTTCTCCGTTTCGGTAGAACTCCTGTACTGCTCGAACTCTCCATAGCGAAAGACTGTGTGGAGTTTATATATTTCAATATAACCTACTATAACTGATGGAGGGGTGGTGCGGGTAAAGGGGAAGGTGTGAAAGTGGAAGGGGAGCCTCAGAAGTCATAAATCCTCGGCGATTGGTTGCTTGTCTTAGATTGCATCATGCGTTGGAGTTGATTTATCTTCGAGCAGTAGCTTTGTGATTGAAGATCACAACGTCTTCTTTGTCACGCTTTCCAAAATTCGAAGAAAAAGAGCTTTGCGACTTGACAGTCATTGAGATAGGGGTGGGTAAATTGGGAAATGAAATAGGTTAAGGTTTTCCCGATTGATTTGCAGAGAGTGTAAAGACAGCAAAACTCTCCACAAAGGTCAGAGTGATAACTTTAGAGTCGAAATGAATTTTCGGTGTAGGAAAACGGTTGGAGGAAAGAGATGATTTCGTAAATGAAAGGTGGATAACCGTATGAGTCGAAATATTCGGCGTAATAATTGTCTATCACGTGAACTGCAACCCAATGACTTCCAAGTTTATTAGATGGATCAAAGTTTAACATGTAAATTCCAGGTTTTGGCTGATGAGGTAAATGATCTGCAGGAAAAACTCCGTGCCAAATCTCATTTATGATTATTTTTTGGTTAAAAAATGTTCGGGTTTTGTGGAGATTTATTCTAGTTATAGATATTTTGAAAGAAAAATTAAGCACCGGCTGTTTTTTAGAAAATTTCCTCGTAATACATGATCGAAAAAATGTTTCCCCAAACAAATTTTGCCAAAAAATACCATTTTAAAAACAATATTGCTCTGATTATATAAATAATCATAAGTGAGATTTGATAAATTAATTATTTTTTAGATTACTGAATTTTATTAATTTTCGGTATACAAATTTATTTGGCAAATATTTTTTTTGGTTAAAAAATATTTAGCGTTTTTGGAGATTTATTCTAGTAATAGATATTTTGAAAAAAAAAATTATTTGCCAAATAAATTTGTATACCGCAAATCAATAAAATTCGGTAATCTATAAAATAATTAATTTATCAAATCTCACTTATGATTATTTATATAATCAGAGAAATATTGTTTTAAAAAACGTATTTTTTGTCAAACTTTGTTTGGAGAACATTTTTTCGATAATGTATTACAAAGAAATTTTCTAAAAAAAGCCGATGCATAATTTTTTTTTCAAAATATCTATTACTAGAATAACTTTCCACAAACGCTAAATATTTTTTAACCAAAAAAAATATTTGCCAAATAAATTTGTATACCGAAAATTAATAAAATTCAGTAATCTAAAAAATAATTAATTTATCAAATCTCACTTATGATTATTTATATAATCAGAGCAATATTGTTTTTAAAATGGTATTTTTTTGGCAAAATTTGTTTGGGGAAACATTTTTTCGATCATGTATTACGAAGAAATTTTCTAAAAAAAAGCCGATGCTTAATTTTTTTTCAAAATATCTATTACTAGAATAACTTTCCACAAAACCCGAACATTTTTTAACCAAAAAATAATCATAAATGAGATTTGGCATGGAGTTTTTCCTGCAGATCATTTACCTCATCAGCCAAAACCTGGAATTTACATGATAAACTTTGATCCATCTAATAAACCTGGAAGTCATTGGGTTGCAGTTCACGTGATAGACAATTATTACGCTGAATATTTCGACTCATACGGTTATCCACCTTTCATTTACGAAATCATCTCTTTCCTCCAACCGTTTTCCTACACCGAAAATTCATTTCGACTCCAAAGTTATCACTCTGACCTTTGTGGAGAGTTTTGCTGTCTTTACACTCTCTGCAAATCAATCGGGAAAACCTTAACCTATTTCATTTCCCAATTTACCCTCCCCCATCTCAACGACTGTCAAGTCGCAAAGCTCTTTTTCTTCGAATTTTGGAAAGCGTGACAAAGAAGACGTTGTGATCTTCAATCACAAAGCTACTGCTCGAAGATAAATCAACTCCAACGCATGATGCAATCTAAGACAAGCAACCAATCGCCGAGGATTTATGACTTCTGAGGCTCCCCTTCCACTTTCACACCTTCCCCTTTACCCGCACCACCCCTCCATCAGTTATAGTAGGTTATATTGAAATATATAAACTCCACACAGTCTTTCGCTATGGAGTGTTCGAGCAGTACAGGAGTTCTACCGAAACGGAGAAGTGTTCCAAGACCGGAGTTATCCAATCTGCAATCATCACCATCATCGTCATCGCCACCACCGCCATCCAGTCTGCAAGCAGATCCCGCATCACCCCCAAAGTCATCGCGGAAGAAGAATATTTGTGAAATCAATCAACTCTTATTGGAAACTGTGTACTATCTGAATAATAAGAAAGTGAAAAGTGTTAGTGTTGGGTTTAATCATTGTGAAACTTTTGAATTGTGTGTGCAATTTACTCAAATCGGTAAAGGGGCAGTCATTCTGAGTAATGATCGATGGCTTAATTTATTCGAACAAAAAGATATAATTTCTAACTATTTTAATTCTGATAGCAAACCAATCATTGAAAATCTGCCATTACTATTTGTAAAGTATTTCGGAGTTAAACATTTAATAATCAAAGGTGACCGTCAATCGGTCACCTTGAATGAGGAGGAGTGGAATAAGCTATTGGTGCAATCTAAACCTTTGAATTTTACATTAAATACTTTAATTAAAGAATCTTCAAACGTAAAAGAGTATTACGAAAGTTTCATGAATGTTGGCTGCGTAATCGGTCTGCATAACGTTACCGATATAGCTAAACCAACAGGTAGCAAAATCGATTTTGAAAGATTAAATTTGGAAATTCCTATACATTGCTCAATCGGAGAATTTTTATTACAGCATATGTGAAAAGACTGCAGTCACTGGCGCGGAATTAAAACTCCCTTAAACTGCTATTCTGTGAGTGTGTGAATAATGGAGTCGGTCCCTGGCGATGGAGCTACTACTCCCGTAAACCAAACGCCATTAGAGATTTTTCAATTGAGAAAATGTATAGTGGATTTTCAAGCCTTTCGCAATCAAAAGAATGAATTCGTAGTCAAAGAATTGGCTATTTGCGATATTGACAATGATTATAGCCAATCATGGATTTTTTCATCACCACGTGAATTGATTTGTAAAAAAGAAACTTCATGGCTTACCAAATACTTTCACGGAATGGAGGTAGAAGAAGGTGACATCACCCATGAAAATTTCGAAAATGTCTTGTTGAGATATGCATTAGGTTATCATCTTTTTTTCGTAAAAGGTTTAGAAAAATGTAAATTCTTATCCAATATAATAGGACATAAAGTCATCGATTTACTCGTTTTTGACTGCCCTCCGATTTCACAATTACCTTCATCGGGTAAAAGGTGTATGCTGCATAAACAGAAATGATGGAAATTTAATGTGTGCTGTGGATAATTGTCACAAAATTAAGAACTGGTTTCGGCAAAATGTTGACCTAAAAAATGAATCTGATAGACTTATATCATTCAATTGCTTTCCTAAAAATCAATTTATTTTCGATATATATAAAATGGCTTCTGTTGGATTTATTTATTCTGGATATATGGACATGACTATTTGTAGTAAATGCGGTGTAAATGTATACGAGTGGGAAAAAGGAGATGATCCTAAAAAGGAGCATGATCGATTTGTGATAACCTGTCCTTTAATAAAAAGAAATAAATTACATTAAGACATTTTAAAATGGAAATAAAGGAATATTGATTATTAAAAAACTATTTTTATTTCATCTCATCCTTCCATTCGACAAGTTACCACTTGTTAAATCATATAAATAAGACGAGTTACGACCAAAATATTTGTTTCATTTTGACGTATTCAAAATCACCGCCGAGCACCAAATTTTAACTCGATTCAAATATACCGCAAGTTGGGAAAGTGTTGACGTGATACTTTTGCGTTAACCCCCACTCTCCAGATCACATCCGGTGTATGCACGAACTCGGCATTTTGCAGTGATCACGCTGATCGCTGACTCAAAATCGCTACGCAGAGTCTCGCGGCCGTGCAGCCTCAGCATTTTTGCAATCTTGCACATAGAAGGTTTCATTCGGTTTTGAGACTCGGCAGAGGACGGACGCGTGCATAAGTGAGTTTCTCGAAGAAAGACGCATCCAGAATACTCCACGCATAAGATCGCTCTCCAAAGGTAATTTAATTTATATTTAAAATCATTATTATATTATAAATCTAAGCAATCATTGATTTGAAAATAATTAACTTTCAGTTATGGACTTAAAACAACTGGCAATTATACATAAAGTTGGGTCGGCCATTCGGGCCTATCATGAACGTGGTTGGAAGAATTAGAGGATCTGAAATTTATACCTATTGATTATATTGAACTGTATCATCCACGTGACATCCATCAGCCGCCACATTTCCCGAATTACAAGAAATAGAAGACTGGAATAAGACGGAACGATATCAGCCATGCCTGGAACACTGCAATAATGGAGAAATTCATATCGATGGACCACCTCCTTTGAAAAAAGATTGTCATTTTTGTTGTGTGTTTTTATAAAGTAATAATGATTGTCTTTTATTGGAAATAAAAAAAACTTGATCAACCTGCTCAATATTTCGCTTCATTTTAACGTACTCAAATCCGCCGCCATCCAAAATACCAACCCAGAAAGTTTAATTCGATTCGAATTTACCGCCTTCCAAGATACCAACTACTTAATTTTAACTAGATTCAAATTTACCGCCTTCCAAGATAACAACAGCAAAATTTTAACTCGATTCAAATCCGCCGCCTTCCAAGATAACAACAGCAAAATTTTAACTCGATTCAAATTTACCGCCTTCCAAGATACCAACCTAACATTGCGCATTACGATCGTCTTTTGTTATGACGTCATTACGTTTATCTTTTGTTTATCGTTAGCTTACAGTTTCTACCGACAGGCGGCGTCACTATCGCTGCGCTGAAACTCCCCTTACTACTCTACTTGTTGATTGCCAAGAAAGGCCGAAAAACATTGATAAAACGCAAGAAAGAACGAAATAAACGAGGTAATTTGCCAAAGAAGACAGAAAATATGGAAAAACGCAAAAAAGGATGGCATATAAGAGATTCAAAGCCAATAATGGCAGGATAATCTGGAGTAAACGCGAATCATGGAAGAATAATCAAGGTATTTGCCAAAAATGATCGAAAACACGATATTAAACGCAAGAAAGAGTAGAATAAAAAGGTAATTCGCAATGGAAGAATGAAAATCGTAAGAAAGTGCTGAAAAAGTGGAAATAGAAGAGGATTTTTGCCAAGCATAAGCGAAAAAACGGTAATAAACGGGAGAAGAAATGGAATAAACAATGATAATTGTCAAGGAAGACAGAAAAAATGGGAGTAAACGCGAGAAAGAATGAAATAATCCAAGTTAATATCCAAGGAAGCAAAATAACAGGCGTTAAACGACAAAAACGAAGGTACAACTTTGTTGATTGCCAAGAAAGGCCTAAAACATTGATAAAACGCAAGAAAGAATGAAATAAACGAGGTAAATTGCCAAAGAAGACAGAAAATCTGGAAAAACGCAAGAAAGGATGGAATAAAAGAGAATCAAATCCAATAATGGCCAGAAAAGCTGAAGTAAACGCGAATCATGGAAGAATAATCAAGGTATTTGCAAAAAATGATCGAAAATACGATTTTAAACGCAAGAAAGTATAGAATAAAAGAAGTAATTCGCAATGGAAGACCAAAATCGTAAGAAAGTGATGAAAAATAAGGAATGAAAGAGGATTTTCGCCAAGCATAATATAAAAAAGCGGTAATAAACGGGAGAAAGAATGGAATAAACAATTATAATTGCCGCGGAACACTGAAAAAATGGGAGTAAACGCGAGAAAGAATGAAATAATCCATGTTAATCGCCAATGAAGCAAAAAAACCGAGATTAAACGCAAAAAACGAAAATAAAACTTTTTTGATTGCCAAGAAAGGCCGAAAACATTGATAAAACGCAAGAAAGAATGAAATAAACAAGGTAATTTGCCAAAGAAGACAGAAAATCTGGAAAAACGCAAGAAAGGATGGCATATAAGAGGTTCAAAGCCAATAATGGACGGAAAAGCTGGAGTAAACGCGAATCATGGAAGAATAATCAAGGTATTGCAAAAAATGATCGAAAATACGATTTTAAACGCAAGAAAGAATAGAAAAAAAGAAGTAATTCGCAATGGAAGACCAAAATCGTAAGAAAGTGCTGAAAAAGAAGGAATAAAAGAGGATTTTCGCCAAGCATAATATAAAAAAGCGGTAATAAACGGGAGAAAGAATGGAATAAACAATTATAATTGCCAAGGAACACTACAAAAATGGGAGTAAACGCGAGAAAGAATGAAATAATCCATGTTTATCGCCAATGAAGCAAAAAAAACCGAGATTAAACGCAAAAAACGAAAATAAAACTGTTGATTACCAAGAAAGGCCGAAAAACATTGATAAAACGCAAGAAAGAACAAAATAAACGAGGTAATTTGCCAAAGAAGACAGAAAATATGGAAAAACGCAAGAAAGGATGGAATAAAAGAGAATCAAATCCAATAATGGCCGGAAAAGCTGGAGTAAACGCAAATTATTGAAGAATAATCAAGGTATTTGCCAAAAATGATCAAAAATACAATATTAAACGCAAGAAAGAGTAGAATAAAAAGGTAATTCGCAATGGAACAATGAAAATCGTAAGAAAGTGCGGAAAAGTGGAAATAGAAGAGGATTTTTGCTAAGCATAAGCAAAAAAACGGTAATAAACGGGAGAAGAACTGGAATAAACAATGATAATTGTCAAGGAAGACAGAAAAAATGGGAGTAATTGCGAGAAAGAATGAAATAATCCAAGTTATTCGCCAATGAAGCAAAAAAACCAGGATTAAACGCAAAAAACGAAGGTTGAACTTTGTTGATTACCATGAAAGGCCTAAAACATTTAGAAAACGCAAGAAAGAATGAAATAAACGAGGTTATTTGCCAAAGAAGACAGAAAATCTGGAGAAAACTCAAGAAAGGATGGCATATAAGAGATTCAAAGCCAATAATGGCCGGAAAAGCCGGAGTAAACGCGAATCATGGAAGAATAATCAAGGTATTTGCAAAAAATGATCGAAAATACGATTTTAAACGCAAGAAAGAATAGAATAAATGAAGTAATTCGCAATGGAAGACCAAAATCGTAAGAAAGTGCTGAAAAAGAAGGAATAAAAGAGGATTTTCGCCAAGCATAATATAAAAAAGCTGTAATAAACGGGAGAAAGAATGGAATAAACAATTATAATTGCCAAGGAACACTACAAAAATGGGAGTAAACGCGAGAGGGATAAAATACTCCATGTTTATCGCCAATGAAGCAAAAAAAACCGAGATTAAACGCAAAAAACGAAAATAAATCTTTGTTGATTACCAAGAAAGGCCGAAAAACATTGATAAAACGCAAGAAAGAACGAAATAAACAAAGTAATTTGCCAAAGAAGACAGAAAATATGGAAAAACGCAAGAAAGGATGGAATAAAAGAGAATCAAAGCCAATAATGGCAGGAAAAGCTGGAGTAAACGCGAATCATGGAAGAATAATCAAGGTATTTGCCAAAAATGATCGAAAATACGATTTTAAACGCAAGAAAGAATTGAATAAAAGAAGTAATTCGCAATGGAAGACCAAAATCGTAAGAAAGTGCTGAAAAATAAGGAATAAAAGAAGATTTTCGCCAAGCATAATATAAAAAAGCGGTAACAAACGGTAGAAAGAATGGAATAAACAATTATAATTGCCAAGAAAGACTAAAAAAATGGGAGTAAACGCGAGAAAGAATGAAATAATCAATGTTTATCGCCAATGAGGCAAAAAAACCGAGATTAAACGCAAAAAACGAAAATAAAACTTTGTTGATTGCCAAGAAAGGCCGAAAAACATTGATAAAACGCAAGAAAGAATGAAATAAACGAGGTAATTTGCCAAAGAAGTCAGAAAATCTGTAAACACGCAAGAAAGGATGGAATAAAAGAGAATCAAAGCCAATAATGGCCGGTAAAGCTGGAGTAAACGCGAATCAGAAAAGAATAAACAAGGTATTTGCCAAAAATGATCAAAAAACGATTTTAAACGCAAGAAAGAATAGAATAAAAGAGGTAATTCGCAATGGAAGACTGAAAATCGTAAGAAAGTGCTGAAAAAGAAGGAATAGAAGAGGATTATAGCCAAGCAAAAGCTAAAAAAGGGAAATAAACGGGAGAAGGAATGGAATAAACAATGATAATTGCCAAGGAATACAGAAAAAATGGGAGTAAACGCGAGAAAGAATGAAATAATCCAAGTTAATCGCCAAAGATGCAAAAAAACCGAAATTAAACGCTTACATTAAATTTAAATCTTTGTTGATTGCCAAGAAAGGCCTAAAACATTGATAAAACGCAAGAAAGAATGAAATAAACGAGGTAATTTGCCAAAGAAGACAGAAAATCTGGAAAAACGCAAGAAAGGATGGAATAAAAGAGAATCAAAGCCAATAATGGCCAGAAAAGCTGAAGTAAATGCGAATCATGGAAGAATAATCAAGGTATTTGCAAAAAATGATCGAAAATACGATTTTAAACGCAAGAAAGTATAGAATAAAAGAAGTAATTCGCAATGGAAGACCAAAATCGTAAGAAAGTGCTGAAAAAGAAGGAATAAAAAAGGATTTTCGCCAAGCATAATATAAAAAAGCGGTAATAAACGGGAGAAAGAATGGAATAAACTATTATAATTGCCGCGGAACACTACAAAAATGGGAGTAAACGCGAGAAAGAATGAATTAATCCATGTTTATCGCCAATGAAGCAAAAAAACAGAGATTAAACGAAAAAAACCAAAATAAAACTTTTTTGATTGCCAAGAAAGGCCTAAAACATTTAGAAAACGCAAGAAAGAATGAAATAAACGAGGTAATTTGCCAAAGAAGACAGAAAATCTGGAAAAACGCAAGAAAGGATGTCATATAAGAGGTTCAAAGCCAATAATGTCCGGAAAAGCTGGAGTAAACGCGAATCATGGAAGAATAATCAAGGTATTGCAAAAAATGATCGAAAATACGATTTTAAACGCAAGAAAGAATAGAATAAAAGAAGTAATTCGCAATGGAAGACTGAAAATCGTAAGAAAGTGCTGAAAAAGAAGGAATAAAAAAGGATTTTCGCCAAGCATAATATAAAAAAGCGGTAATAAACGGGAGAAAGAATGGAATAAACTATTATAATTGCCGCGGAACACTACAAAAATGGGAGTAAACGCGAGAAAGAATGAATTAATCCATGTTTATCGCCAATGAAGCAAAAAAACAGAGATTAAACGCAAAAAACGAAAATAAAACTTTTTTGATTGCCAAGAAAGGCCGAAAACATTGATAAAACGCAAGAAAGAATGAAATAAACAAGGTAATTTGCCAAAGAAGACAGAAAATCTGGAAAAACGCAAGAAAGGATGGCATATAAGAGGTTCAAAGCCAATAATGGACGGAAAAGCTGGAGTAAACGCGAATCATGGAAGAATAATCAAGGTATTGCAAAAAATGATCGAAAATACGATTTTAAACGCAAGAAAGAATAGAAAAAAAGAAGTAATTCGCAATGGAAGACCAAAATCGTAAGAAAGTGCTGAAAAAGAAGGAATAAAAGAGGATTTTCGCCAAGCATAATATAAAAAAGCGGTAATAAACGGGAGAAAGAATGGAATAAACAATTATAATTGCCAAGGAACACTACAAAAATGGGAGTAAACGCGAGAAAGAATGAAATAATCCATGTTTATCGCCAATGAAGCAAAAAAAACCGAGATTAAACGCAAAAAACGAAAATAAAACTGTTGATTACCAAGAAAGGCCGAAAAACATTGATAAAACGCAAGAAAGAACAAAATAAACGAGGTAATTTGCCAAAGAAGACAGAAAATATGGAAAAACGCAAGAAAGGATGGAATAAAAGAGAATCAAATCCAATAATGGCCGGAAAAGCTGGAGTAAACGCAAATTATTGAAGAATAATCAAGGTATTTGCCAAAAATGATCAAAAATACAATATTAAACGCAAGAAAGAGTAG
This sequence comes from Tanypteryx hageni, assembly GCA_028673005.1. Lineage (NCBI taxonomy): Eukaryota > Metazoa > Arthropoda > Insecta > Odonata > Petaluridae > Tanypteryx > Tanypteryx hageni. The sequence goes on from JAJPWW010000248.1 coordinate 18,054, forward strand.
AATAAAAAGGTAATTCGCAATGGAACAATGAAAATCGTAAGAAAGTGCGGAAAAGTGGAAATAGAAGAGGATTTTTGCTAAGCATAAGCAAAAAAACGGTAATAAACGGGAGAAGAACTGGAATAAACAATGATAATTGTCAAGGAAGACAGAAAAAATGGGAGTAATTGCGAGAAAGAATGAAATAATCCAAGTTATTCGCCAATGAAGCAAAAAAACCAGGATTAAACGCAAAAAACGAAGGTTGAACTTTGTTGATTACCATGAAAGGCCTAAAACATTTAGAAAACGCAAGAAAGAATGAAATAAACGAGGTTATTTGCCAAAGAAGACAGAAAATCTGGAGAAAACTCAAGAAAGGATGGCATATAAGAGATTCAAAGCCAATAATGGCCGGAAAAGCCGGAGTAAACGCGAATCATGGAAGAATAATCAAGGTATTTGCAAAAAATGATCGAAAATACGATTTTAAACGCAAGAAAGAATAGAATAAATGAAGTAATTCGCAATGGAAGACCAAAATCGTAAGAAAGTGCTGAAAAAGAAGGAATAAAAGAGGATTTTCGCCAAGCATAATATAAAAAAGCTGTAATAAACGGGAGAAAGAATGGAATAAACAATTATAATTGCCAAGGAACACTACAAAAATGGGAGTAAACGCGAGAGGGATAAAATACTCCATGTTTATCGCCAATGAAGCAAAAAAAAACCGAGATTAAACGCAAAAAACGAAAATAAATCTTTGTTGATTACCAAGAAAGGCCGAAAAACATTGATAAAACGCAAGAAAGAACGAAATAAACAAAGTAATTTGCCAAAGAAGACAGAAAATATGGAAAAACGCAAGAAAGGATGGAATAAAAGAGAATCAAAGCCAATAATGGCAGGAAAAGCTGGAGTAAACGCGAATCATGGAAGAATAATCAAGGTATTTGCCAAAAATGATCGAAAATACGATTTTAAACGCAAGAAAGAATTGAATAAAAGAAGTAATTCGCAATGGAAGACCAAAATCGTAAGAAAGTGCTGAAAAATAAGGAATAAAAGAAGATTTTCGCCAAGCATAATATAAAAAAGCGGTAACAAACGGTAGAAAGAATGGAATAAACAATTATAATTGCCAAGAAAGACTAAAAAAATGGGAGTAAACGCGAGAAAGAATGAAATAATCAATGTTTATCGCCAATGAGGCAAAAAAAACCGAGATTAAACGCAAAAAACGAAAATAAAACTTTGTTGATTGCCAAGAAAGGCCGAAAAACATTGATAAAACGCAAGAAAGAATGAAATAAACGAGGTAATTTGCCAAAGAAGTCAGAAAATCTGTAAACACGCAAGAAAGGATGGAATAAAAGAGAATCAAAGCCAATAATGGCCGGTAAAGCTGGAGTAAACGCGAATCAGAAAAGAATAAACAAGGTATTTGCCAAAAATGATCAAAAAACGATTTTAAACGCAAGAAAGAATAGAATAAAAGAGGTAATTCGCAATGGAAGACTGAAAATCGTAAGAAAGTGCTGAAAAAGAAGGAATAGAAGAGGATTATAGCCAAGCAAAAGCTAAAAAAGGGAAATAAACGGGAGAAGGAATGGAATAAACAATGATAATTGCCAAGGAATACAGAAAAAATGGGAGTAAACGCGAGAAAGAATGAAATAATCCAAGTTAATCGCCAAAGATGCAAAAAAAACCGAAATTAAACGCTTACATTAAATTTAAATCTTTGTTGATTGCCAAGAAAGGCCTAAAACATTGATAAAACGCAAGAAAGAATGAAATAAACGAGGTAATTTGCCAAAGAAGACAGAAAATCTGGAAAAACGCAAGAAAGGATGGAATAAAAGAGAATCAAAGCCAATAATGGCCAGAAAAGCTGAAGTAAATGCGAATCATGGAAGAATAATCAAGGTATTTGCAAAAAATGATCGAAAATACGATTTTAAACGCAAGAAAGTATAGAATAAAAGAAGTAATTCGCAATGGAAGACCAAAATCGTAAGAAAGTGCTGAAAAAGAAGGAATAAAAAAGGATTTTCGCCAAGCATAATATAAAAAAGCGGTAATAAACGGGAGAAAGAATGGAATAAACTATTATAATTGCCGCGGAACACTACAAAAATGGGAGTAAACGCGAGAAAGAATGAATTAATCCATGTTTATCGCCAATGAAGCAAAAAAACAGAGATTAAACGAAAAAAACCAAAATAAAACTTTTTTGATTGCCAAGAAAGGCCTAAAACATTTAGAAAACGCAAGAAAGAATGAAATAAACGAGGTAATTTGCCAAAGAAGACAGAAAATCTGGAAAAACGCAAGAAAGGATGTCATATAAGAGGTTCAAAGCCAATAATGTCCGGAAAAGCTGGAGTAAACGCGAATCATGGAAGAATAATCAAGGTATTGCAAAAAATGATCGAAAATACGATTTTAAACGCAAGAAAGAATAGAATAAAAGAAGTAATTCGCAATGGAAGACTGAAAATCGTAAGAAAGTGCTGAAAAAGAAGGAATAAAAGAGGATTTTCGCCAAGCATAATATAAAAAAGCGGTAATAAACGGGAGAAAGAATGGAATAAACAATTATAATTGCCGCGGAACACTACAAAAATGGGAGTAAACGCGAGAAAGAATGAAATGATCCATGTTTATCGCCAATGAAGCAAAAAAACCGAGATTAAACGCAAAAAACGAAAATAAAACTTTTTTGATTGCCAAGAAAGGCCGAAAACATTGATAAAACGCAATAAAGAATGATATAAAGAAGGTAATTTGCCAAAGAAGACAGAAAATCTGGAAAAACGCAAGAAAGGATGGCATATAAGAGGTTCAAAGCCAATAATGGCCGGAAAAGCTGGAGTAAACGCGAATCATGGAAGAATAATCAAGGTATTGCAAAAAATGATCGAAAATACGATTTTAAACGCAAGAAAGAATAGAATAAAAGAAGTAATTCGCAATGGAAGACCAAAATCGTAAGAAAGTGCTGAAAAAGAAGGAATAAAGGAGGATTTTCGCCAAGCATAATATAAAAAAGCGGTAATAAACGGGAGAAAGAATGGAATAAACAATAAAATTGCCAAGGAACACTACAAAAATGGGAGTAAACGCGAGAAAGAATGAAATAATCCATGTTTATCGCCAATGAAGCAAAAAAAACCGAGATTAAACGCAAAAAACGAAAATAAAACTTTGTTGATTGCCAAGGAAAGCCAAAAAACATTGAGAAAACGCAAGAAAGAATGAAAAAAACGAGGTATTTTGCCAAAGAAGACAGAAAATCTGGAAAAACGCAAGAAAGGATGGAATAAAAGAGAATCAAATCCAATAATGGCAGGAAAAGCTGGAGTAAACGCAAATTATTGAAGAATAATCAAGGTATTTGCCAAAAATGATCAAAAATACGATATTAAACGCAAGAAAGAGTAGAATAAAAAGGTAATTCGCAATGGAACAATGAAAATCGTAAGAAAGTGCGGAAAAGTGGAAATAGAAGAGGATTTTTGCTAAGCATAAGCAAAAAACGGTATTAAACGGGAGAAGAACTGGAATAAACAATGATAATTGTCAAGGAAGACAGAAAAAATGGGAGTAATTGCGAGAAAGAATGAAATAATCCAAGTTAATCTCCAATAAAGCAAAAAAACCAGGATTAAACGCAAAAAACGAAGGTTGAACTTTGTTGATTACAAAGAAAGGCCTAAAACATTTAGAAAACGCAAGAAAGAATGAAATAAACGAGGTAATTTGCCAAAGAAGACAGAAAATCTGGAGAAAACTCAAGAAAGGATGGCATATAAGAGATTCAAAGCCAATAATGGCCGGAAAAGCCGGAGTAAACGCGAATCATGGAAGAATAATCAAGGTATTTGCAAAAAATGATCGAAAATACGATTTTAAACGCAAGAAAGAATAGAATAAATGAAGTAATTTGCAATGGAAGACCAAAATCGTAAGAAAGTGCTAAAAAAGAAGGAATAAAAGAGGATTTTCGCCAAGCATAATATAAAAAAGCGGTAATAAACGGGAGAAAGAATGGAATAAACAATTATAATTGCCAAAGAACACTACAAAAATGGGAGTAAACGCGAGAAAGAATGAAATACTCCATGTTTATCGCCAATGAAGCAAAAAAAACAGAGATTAAACGCAAAAAACGAAAATAAAACTTTGTTGATTACCAAGAAAGGCCGAAAAACATTGATAAAACGCAAGAAAGAACGAAATAAACAAAGTAATTTGCCAAAGAAGACAGAAAATCTGGAAAAACGCAAGAAAGGATGTCATATAAGAGGTTCAAAGCCAATAATGGCCGGAAAAGCTGGAGTAAACGCGAATCATGGAAGAATAATCAAGGTATTGCAAAAAATGATCGAAAATACGATTTTAAACGCAAGAAAGAATAGAATAAAAGAAGTAATTCGCAATGGAAGACTGAAAATCGTAAGAAAGTGCTGAAAAAGAAGGAATAAAAGAGGATTTTCGCCAAGCATAATATAAAAAAGCGGTAATAAACGGGAGAAAGAATGGAATAAACAATTATAATTGCCGCGGAACACTACAAAAATGGGAGTAAACGCGAGAAAGAATGAAATAATCCATGTTTATCGCCAATGAAGCAAAAAAACCAGGATTAAACGCAAAAAACGAAGGTTGAATTTTGTTGATTACAAAGAAAGGCCTAAAACATTTAGAAAACGCAAGAAAGAATGAAATAAACGAGGTAATTTGCCAAAGAAGACAGAAAATCTGGAGAAAACTCAAGAAAGGATGGCATATAAGAGATTCAAAGCCAATAATGGCCGGAAAAGCCGGAGTAAACGCGAATCATGGAAGAATAATCAAGGTATTTGCAAAAAATGATCGAAAATACGATTTTAAACGCAAGAAAGAATAGAATAAATGAAGTAATTTGCAATGGAAGACCAAAATCGTAAGAAAGTGCTGAAAAAGAAGGAATAAAAGAGGATTTTCGCCAAGCATAATATAAAAAAGCGGTAATAAACGGGAGAAAGAATGGAATAAACAATTATAATTGCCAAAGAACACTACAAAAATGGGAATAAACGCGAGAAAGAATGAAATACTCCATGTTTATCGCCAATGAAGCAAAAAAAACAGAGATTAAACGCAAAAAACGAAAATAAAACTTTTTTGATTGCCAAGAAAGGCCGAAAACATTGATAAAACGCAAGAAAGAATGAAATAAACAAGGTAATTTGCCAAAGAAGACAGAAAATCTGGAAAAACGCAAGAAAGGATGGCATATAAGAGGTTCAAAGCCAATAATGGCAGGAAAAGCTAAAGTAAACGCGAATCATGGAAGAATAATCAAGGTATTGCAAAAAATGATCGAAAATACGATTTTAAACGCAAGAAAGAATAGAATAAAAGAAGTAATTCGCAATGGAAGACTGAAAATCGTAAGAAAGTGCTGAAAAAGAAGGAATAAAAGAGGATTTTCGCCAAGCATAATATAAAAAAGCGGTAATAAACGGGAGAAAGAATGGAATAAACAATTATAATTGCCGCGGAACACTACAAAAATGGGAGTAAACGCGAGAAAGAATGAAATAATCCATGTTTATCGCCAATGAAGCAAAAAAAACCGAGATTAAACGCAAAAAACGAAAATAAAACTTTTTTGATTGCCAAGAAAGGCCGAAAACATTGATAAAACGCAATAAAGAATGAAATAAACAAGGTAATTTGCCAAAGAAGACAGAAAATCTGGAAAAACGCAAGAAAGGATGGCATATAAGAGGTTCAAAGCCAATAATGGCCGGAAAAGCTGGAGTAAACGCGAATTATGGAAGAATAATCATTGTATTGCAAAAAATGATCGAAAATACGATTTTAAACGCAAGAAAGAATAGAATAAAAGAAGTAATTCGCAATGGAAGACCAAAATCGTAAGAAAGTGCTGAAAAAGAAGGAATAAAGGAGGATTTTCGCCAAGCATAATATAAAAAAGCGGTAATAAACGGGAGAAAGAATGGAATAAACAATAAAATTGCCAAGGAACACTACAAAAATGGGAGTAAACGCGAGAAAGAATGAAATAATCCATGTTTATCGCCAATGAAGCAAAAAAACCGAGATTAAACGCAAAAAACGAAAATAAAACTTTGTTGATTGCCAAGGAAAGCCAAAAAACATTGAGAAAACGCAAGAAAGAATGAAAAAAACGAGGTATTTTGCCAAAGAAGACAGAAAATCTGGAAAAACGCAAGAAAGGATGGAATAAAAGAGAATTAAATCCAATAATGGCAGGAAAAGCTGGAGTAAACGCAAATTATTGAAGAATAATCAAGGTATTTGCCAAAAATGATCAAAAATACGATATTAAACGCAAGAAAGAGTAGAATAAAAAGGTAATTCGCAATGGAACAATGAAAATCGTAAGAAAGTGCGGAAAAGTGGAAATAGAAGAGGATTTTTGCTAAGCATAAGCAAAAAACGGTAATAAACGGGAGAATAACTGGAATAAACAATGATAATTGTCAAGGAAGACAGAAAAAATGGGAGTAATTGCGAGAAAGAATGAAATAATCCAAGTTAATCTCCAATAAAGCAAAAAAACCAGGATTAAACGCAAAAAACGAAGGTTGAACTTTGTTGAATACCAAGAAAGGCCTAAAACATTTAGAAAACGCAAGAAAGAATGAAATAAACGAGGTAATTTGCCAAAGAAGATAGAAAATCTGGAGAAAACTCAAGAAAATATGGCATATAAGAGATTCAAAGCCAATAATGGCCGGAAAAGCTGGAGTAAACGCGAATCATGGAAGAAAAATCAAGGTATTTGCAAAAAATGATCGAAAATACGATTTTAAACGCAAGAAAGAATAGAATAAATGAAGTAATTTGCAATGGAAGACCAAAATCGTAAGAAAGTGCTGAAAAAGAAGGAATAAAAGAGGATTTTCGCCAAGCATAATATAAAAAAGCGGTAATAAACGGGAGAAAGAATGGAATAAACAATTATAATTGCCAAAGAACACTACAAAAATGGGAGTAAACGCGAGAAAGAATGAAATACTCCATGTTTATCGCCAATGAAGCAAAAAAAACAGAGATTAAACGCAAAAAACGAAAATTAAACTATGTTGATTGCCAAGAAAGGTCGAAAAACATTGATAAAACGCAAGAAAGAATGAAATAAACAAGGTAATTTGCCAAAGAAGACAGAAAATATGGAAAAACGCAAGAAAGGATGGAATAAAAGAGAATCAAAGCCAATAATGGCCGGTAAAGCTGGAGTAAACGCGAATCAGAAAAGAATAAACAAGGTATTTGCCAAAAATGATCAAAAGACGATTTTAAACGCAAGAAAGAATAGAATAAAAGAGGTAATTCGCAATGGAAGACTGAAAATCGTAAGAAAGTGCTGAAAAAGAAGGAATAGAAGAGGATTATAGCCAAGCAAAAGCTAAAAAAGGGAAATAAACGGGAGAAGGAATGGAATAAACAATGATAATTGCCAAGGAATACAGAAAAAATGGGAGTAAACGCGAGAAAGAATGAAATAATCCAAGTTAATCGCCAAAGATGCAAAAAAACCGAAATTAAACGCTTACATTAAATTTAAATCTTTGTTGATTGCCAAGAAAGGCCTAAAACATTGATAAAACGCAAGAAAGAATGAAATAAACGAGGTAATTTGCCAAAGAAGACAGAAAATCTGGAAAAACGCAAGAAAGGATGGAATAAAAGAGAATCAAAGCCAATAATGGCCAGAAAAGCTGAAGTAAATGCGAATCATGGAAGAATAATAAAGGTATTTGCAAAAAATGATCGAAAATACGATTTTAAACGCAAGAAAGTATAGAATAAAAGAAGTAATTCGCAATGGAAGACCAAAATCGTAAGAAAGTGCTGAAAAAGAAGGAATAAAAAAGGATTTTCGCCAAGCATAATATAAAAAAGCGGTAATAAACGGGAGAAAGAATGGAATAAACAATTATAATTGCCGCGGAACACTACAAAAATGGGAGTAAACGCGAGAAAGAATGAATTAATCCATGTTTATCGCCAATGAAGCAAAAAAACAGAAATTAAACGAAAAAAACCAAAATAAAACTTTTTTGATTGCCAAGAAAGGCCTAAAACATTTAGAAAACGCAAGAAAGAATGAAATAAACGAGGTAATTTGCCAAAGAAGACAGAAAATCTGGAAAAACGCAAGAAAGGATGTCATATAAGAGGTTCAAAGCCAATAATGGCCGGAAAAGCTGGAGTAAACGCGAATCATGGAAGAATAATCAAGGTATTGCAAAAAATGATCGAAAATACGATTTTAAACGCAAGAAAGAATAGAATAAAAGAAGTAATTCGCAATGGAAGACCAAAATCGTAAGAAAGTGCTGAAAAAGAAGGAATAAAGAAGGATTTTCGCCAAGCATAATATAAAAAAGCGGTAATAAACGGGAGAAAGAATGGAATAAACAATAAAATTGCCAAGGAACACTACAAAAATGGGAGTAAACGCGAGAAAGAATGAAATAATCCATGTTTATCGCCAATGAAGCAAAAAAACCGAGATTAAACGCAAAAAACGAAAATAAAACTTTGTTGATTGCCAAGGAAAGCCAAAAAACATTGAGAAAACGCAAGAAAGAATGAAATAAACAAGGTAATTTGCCAAAGAAGACAGAAAATATGGAAAAACGCAAGAAAGGATGGAATAAAAGAGAATCAAAGCCAATAATGGCCGGTAAAGCTGGAGTAAACGCGAATCAGAAAAGAATAAACAAGGTATTTGCCAAAAATGATCAAAAAACGATTTTAAACGCAAGAAAGAATAGAATAAAAGAGGTAATTCGCAATGGAAGACTGAAAATCGTAAGAAAGTGCTGAAAAAGAAGGAATAGAAGAGGATTATAGCCAAGCAAAAGCTAAAAAAGGGAAATAAACGGGAGAAGGAATGGAATAAACAATGATAATTGCCAAGGAATACAGAAAAAATGGGAGTAAACGCGAGAAAGAATGAAATAATCCAAGTTAATCGCCAAAGATGCAAAAAAACCGAAATTAAACGCTTACATTAAATTTAAATCTTTGTTGATTGCCAAGAAAGGCCTAAAACATTGATAAAACGCAAGAAAGAATGAAATAAACGAGGTAATTTGCCAAAGAAGACAGAAAATCTGGAAAAAACGCAAGAAAGGATGGAA
>JAJPWW010000249.1:0-51121 GCA_028673005.1 Tanypteryx hageni
TGCTGAAAAAGTGGAAATAGAAAAGGATTTTCGCCAAGCATATGCGAAAAAACGGTAATAAACGGGAGAAGAACTGGAAAAAAACAATGATAATTGTCAAGGAAGACAGAAAAAAATGGGAGTAAACGCGAGAAAGAATGAAATAATATCCATGTTTATCGCCAATGAAGCAAAAAAAAACAGGATTAAACGCAAAAAACGAAGGTTGAACTTTGTTGATTGCCAAGAAAGGCCTACAACATTTAGAAAACGCAAGAAAGAATGAAATAAACGAGGTAATTTGCCAAAGAAGACAGAAAATCTGGAGAAAACTCAGAAAGGATGGCATATAGGAGATTCAAAGCCAATAATGGCCGGAAAAGCTGGAGTAAACGCGAATCATGGAAGAATAATGAAGGTATTTGCAAAAAATGATCGAAAATACGATATTAAACGCCAGAAAGAATAGAATAATAGAGGTAATTCAAAATGGAAGACCGAAAATCGTAAGAAAGTGCCAAATAAGAAGGAATAAAAGAGGATTTTTCCCAAGCATAACCGAAAACGCTGTAATAAACGGGAGAAGGAATGGAATAAACAATTATAATTGCCATGAAAGACTGAAAAAAATGGGAGTAAACGCGAGAAAGAATGAAATAATCCATGTTTATCGCCAATGAAGCAAAAAAATCGAGATTAAACGCAAAAAACGAAAATAAAACTTTGTTGATTGCCAAGAAAGGCCGAAAAACATTGATAAAACGCAAGAAAAAATGAAATACACGAGGTAATTTGCCAAAGATGACAGAAAATCTGGAAAAACGCAAGAAAGGATGGAATAAAAGAGAATCAAAGCCAATAATGGCCGGAAAAGCTGGAGTAAACGCGAATGAGGGAAGAATAAACAAGGTATTTGCCAAAAATGATCGAAAATACGATTTTAAACGCAAGAAAGAATAGAATTCAAGAGGTAATTCGCAATGGAAGACTGAAAATCGTATGAAAGTGCTGAAAAAGAAAGAATAGAAGAGGATTTTAGCCAAGCAAAAGCTAAAAAAGGGAAATAAACGGGAGAAGGAATGGAATAATTAATGATAAATGGCAAGGAATACAGAAAAAATGGAAGTAAACGCGAGAAAGAATGAAATTATCCAAGTTAATCGCAAAGGATGCAAAAAAACCGGGATTAAACGCAAAAAACGAATGTAAAACTTTGTTGATTGCCAAGTAAAGCCAAAAAACATTGAGAAAACGCAAGATTGAATGAAAGAAAAGAGGTATTTTGCCAAAGAAGACAGAAAATCTGGAAAAACGCAAGAAAGGATGGAATAAAAGAGAACAAATCCAATAATGGCCGGAAAAGCTGGTGAAAACGCGAATTATTGAAGAATATTCAAGGTATTTTCCAAAAATGATCAAAAATACGATATTAAACGCAAGAAAGTATAGAATAAAATAAGTAATTCGCAATGGAAGACCAAAATCGTAAGAAAGTGCTGAAAAAGAAGGAATAAAAGAGGATTTTCGCCAAGCATAATATAAAAAAGCGGTAATAAACGGGAGAAAGAATGGAATAAACAATTATAATTGCCGCTGAACACTGAAAAAATGGGAGTAAACGCGAGAAAGAATGAAATAATCCAAGTTAATAGCCAAGGAAGCAAAATAACCGGCTTTTAAACGAGAAAAACGAAGATACAACTTTGTTGATTCCCAAGAAAGGCCTAAAACATTGATAAAACGCAAGAAAGAATGAAACAAACGAGGGTAATTTGCCAAAGAAGTCAGAAAATCTGTAAAAAAGCAAGAAAGGATGGAATAAAAGAGAATCAAAGCCAATAATGGCCGGTAAAGCTGGAGTAAACGCGAATTATAGAAGAATAATCAAGGTATTTGCCAAAAATGATCGAAAATACGATATTAACGCAAGAAAGAGTAGAATAAATAGGTAATTCGCAATGGAAGAATGAAAATCGTAAGAAAGTGCTGAAAAAGTGGAAATAGAAGAGGATTTTTTCCAAGCATAAGCAAAAAAAACGGTAATAAACGGGAGAAGAACTGGAATAAACAATGATAATTGTCAAGGAAGACAGAAAAAATGGGGAGTAAACGCGAGAAAGAATGAAATAATCCAAGTTAATCGCCAATGAAGCAAAAAAACCAGGATTAAACGCAAAAAACGAAGGTTGAACTTTGTTGATTGCCAAGAAAGGCCTAAAACATTTAGAAAACGCAAGAAAGAATGAAATAAACGAGGTAATTTGCCAAAGAAGACAGAAAATCTGGAGAAAACTCAAGAAAGGATGGCATATTAGAGATTCAAAGCCAATAATGGCCGGAAAAGCTGGAGTAAACGCGAATCATGGAAGAATAATCAAGGTATTGCAAAAAATGATCGAAAATACGATTTTAAACGCAAGAAAGAATAGAATAAAAGAAGTAATTCGCAATGGAAGACCAAAATCGTAAGAAAGTGCTGAAAAAGAAGGAATAAAAGAGGATTTTCGCCAAGCATAATATAAAAAAGCTGTAATAAACGGGAGAAAGAATGGAATAAACAATTATAATTGCCGCGGGTACACTGAAAAAATGGGAGTAAACGCGAGAAAGAATGAAATAATCCATGTTTATCGCCAATGAATCAAAAAAACCGAGATTAAACGTAAAAAACGAAAATAAAACTTTGTTGATTTTCAAGAAAGGCCGAAAAACATTGATAAAACGCAAGAAAGAATGAAATAAACGAGGGTAATTTGCCAAAGAAGACAGAAAATCTGGAAAAACGCAAGAAAGGATGGAATTTAAAGAGAATCAAAGCCAATAATGGCCAGAAAAGCTGAAGTAAACGCGAATCATGGAAGAATAATCAAGGTATTTGCAAAAAATGATCGAAAATACGATTTTAAACGCAAGAAAGTATAGAATAAAAGAAGTAATTCGCAATGGAAGGCCAAAATCGTAAGAAAGTGCTGAAAAAGAAGGAATAAAAGAGGATTTTCGCCAAGCATAATATAAAAAAGCGGTAATAAACGGGAGAAAGTATGGAATAAACAATTATAATTGCCGCGGAACACTGAAAAAATGGGAGTAAACGCGAGAAAGAATGAAATAATCCATGTTTATCGCCAATTAAGCAAAAAAACCGAGATTAAACGCAAAAAAACGAAAATAAAACTTTTTTGATTGCCAAGAAAGCCGAAAAAACATTGATAAAACGCAAGAAAAAATGAAATAAACGAGGGTAATTTGCCAAAGAAGACAGAAAATCTGGAAAAACGCAAGAAAGGATGGAATAAAAGAGAATCAAATCCAATAATGGCCGGGAAAGCTGGAGTAAACGCGAATTATAGAAGAATAATCAAGGTATTTGCCTAAAATGATCGAAAATACGATATTAAACGCAAGAAAGAGTAGAATAAATAGGTAATTCGCAATGGAAGAATGAAAATCGGAAGAAAGTGCTGAAAAAGTGGAAATAGAAGAGGATTTTTTCCAAGCATAAGCAAAAAAAACGGTAATAAACGGGAGAAGAACTGGAATAAACAATGATAATTGTCAAGGAAGACAGAAAAAATGGGAGTAAACGCGAGAAAGAATGAAATAATCCAAGTTAATCGCCAATGAAGCAAAAAAACCGAAATTAAACGCTTAAATTGAATTTAAATCTTTGTTGATTGCCAAGAAAGGCCTAAAACATTGATAAAACGCAAGAAAGAATGAAATAAACGAGGTAATTTGCCAAAGAAGACAGAAAATCTGGAAAAACGCAAGAAAGGATGGAATTAAATAGAGTCAAAGACAATAATGGCCAGAAAAGCTGAAGTAAACGCGAATCATGGAAGAATAATCAAGGTATTTGCCAAATATGATCGAAAATACGATTTTAAACGCAAAGAAAGTATAGAATAAAAGAAAGTAATTCGCAATGGAAGACCAAAATCGTAAGAAAGTGCTGAAAAAGAAGGAATAAAAGAGGATTTTCGCCAAGCATAATATAAAAAAGCGGTAATAAACGGGAGAAAGAATGGAATAAACAATTATAATTGCCGCTGAACACTGAAAAAATGGGAGTAAACTCGAGAAAGAATGAAATAATCCAAGTTAATAGCCAAGGAAGCAAAATAACCGGCGTTAAACGAAAAAAACGAAGGTACAACTTTGTTGATTGCCAAGAAAGGCCTAAAACATTGATAAAACGCAAGAAAGAATGAAACAAACGAGGTAATTTGCCAAAGAAGTCAGAAAATCTGTAAAAAAGCAAGAAAGGATGGAATAAAAGAGAATCAAAGCCAATAATGGCCGGTAAAGCTGGAGTAAACGCGAATCAGAAAAGAATAAACATGGTATTTGCCAAAAATGATCGAAAAAAAACGATTTTAAACGCAAGAAAGAATAGAATAAAAGAGATAATTCGCAATTAAAGACTAAAAATCGTAAGAAAGTGCTGAAAAAGAAGAAATAGAAGAGGATTTTAGCCAAGCAAAAGCTAAAAAAGAGAAATAAACGGGAGAAGGAATTGATTAAACAATGATAATTGCCAAGGAATACAGAAAAAATAGGAGTAAACGCGAGAAAGAATGAACTAATACAAGTTAATCGCCAAAGATGCAAAAAAACCGAAATTAAACGCTTACATTAAATTTAAATCTTTGTTGATTGCCAAGAAAGGCCTAAAACATTGATAAAACGCAAGAAAGAATGAAATAAACGAGGTTATTTGCCAAAGAAGACAGAAAATCTGGAAAAAACGCAAGAAAGGATGGAATAAAGAGAGAATCAAAGCCAATAATGGCCGGAAAAAGCTGAAGTGAACGCGAATCATGGAAGAATAATCAAGGAATTTGCAAAAATGATCGAATATACGATTTTAAACGCAAGAAAGTATAGAATAAAAGAAGTAATTCGCAATGGAAGACCAAAATCGTAAGAAAGTGCTGAAAAAGAAGGAATAAAAGAGGATATTCGCCAAGCATAATATAAAAAAGCGGTAATAAACGGGAGAAAGAATGGAATAAACAATTATAATTTCCGCGGAACACTGAAAAAATGGGAGTAAACGCGAGAAAGAATGAAATAATACACGTTAATCGCCAATGAAGCAAAAAAACCAGGAATAAACGCAAAAAAACGAAGGTTGAACTTTGTTGATTGCCAAGAAAGGCCTAAAACATTTAGAAAACGCAAGAAAGAATGAAATAAACGAGGTAATTTGCCAAAGAAGACAGAAAATCTGGAAAAACGCAAGAAAGGATGGAATAAAAGAGATTCAAAGCCAATAATGGCCGGAAAAGCTGGAGTAAACGCGAATCATGGAAGAATAATCAAGGTATTGCAAAAAATGATCGAAAATACGATTTTAAACGCAAGAAAGAATAGAATAAAAGAAGTAATTCGCAATGGAAGACCAAAATCGTAAGAAAGTGCTGAAAAAGAAGGAATAAAAGAGGATTTTCGCCAAGCATAATATAAAAAAGCGGTAATAAACGGGAGAAAGAATGGAAATAAACAATTATAATTGCCAAGGAACACTACAGAAATGGGAGTAAACGCGAGAAAGAATGAAATAATCCAAGTTAATAGCCAAGGAAGCAAAATAACCGGCGTTTAAACGAGAAAAACGAATGTACAACTTTGTTGATTGCCAAGAAATGCCTAAAACATTGATAAAACGAAAGAAAGAATGAAACAAACGAGGTAATTTGCCAAAGATGTCAGAAAATCTGTATAAAAGCAAGAAAGGATGGAATAAAAGAGAATCAAAGCCAATAATGGCCGGTAAAGCTGGAGTAAACGCTAATCAGAAAAGAATAAACAAGGTATTTGCCAAAAAATGATCAAAAAACGATTTTAAACGCAAGAAAGAATAGAATAAAAGAGGTAATTCGCAATGAAAGACTGAAAATCGTAAGAAAGTGCTGAAAAAGAAGGAAAAGAAGAGGATTTTAGCCAAGCAAAAGCTAAAAAAGGGAAATAAACGGGAGAAGGAATGGAATAAACTATGATAACTGCCAAGGAATACAGTAAAAATGGGAGTAAACGCGAGAAAGAATGAAATAATCCAAGTTAATCGCCAAAGATGCAAAAAAACCGAAATTAGACGCTTACATTAAATTTAAATCTTTGTTGATTGCCAAGAAAGGCCTAAAACATTGATAAAACGCAAGAAAGAATGAAATAAACGAGGTAATTTGCCAAAGAAGACAGAAAATCTGGAAAAAACGCAAGAAAGGATGGAATAAAAGAGAATCAAAGCCAATAACGGCCAGAAAAGCTGAAGTAAATGCGAATCATGGAAGAATAATCAAGGTATTTGCAAAAAAATGATCGAAAATACGATTTTAAACGCAAGAAAGTATAGAATAAAAGAAGTAATTCGCAATGGAAGACCAAAATCGTAAGAAAGTGCTGAAAAAGAAGGAATAAAAGAGGATTTTCGCCAAGCATAATATAAAAAAGCGGTAATAAACGGGAGAAAGAATGGAATAAACAATTATAATTGCCGCTGAACACTGAAAAAATGGGAGTAAACGCGAGAAAGAATGAAATAATCCAAGTTAATAGCCAAGGAAGCAAAATAACCGGCGGTAAACGAAAAAAAACGAAGGTACAACTTTGTTGATTGCCAAGAAAGGCCTAAAACATTGATAAAACGCAAGAAAGAATGAAACAAACGAGGTAATTTGCCAAAGAAGTCAGAAAATCTGTAAAAAAGCAAGAAAGGATGGAATAAAAGAGAATCAAAGCCAATAATGGCCGGTAAAGCTGGAGTAAACGCGAATCAGAAAAGAATAAACAAGGTATTTGCCAAAAATGATCGAAAAAACGATTTTAAACGCAAGAAAGAATAGAATAAAAGAGATAATTCGCAATGGAAGACTAAAAATCGTAAGAAAGTGCTGAAAAAGAAGAAATAGAAGAGGATTTTAGCCAAGCAAAAGCTAAAAAAAGGGAAATAAACGGGAGAAGGAATTGATTAAACAATGATAATTGCCAAGGAATACAGAAAAAATAGGAGTAAACGCGAGAAAGAATGAACTAATCCAAGTTAATCGCTAAAGATGCAAAAAAAACCGAAATTAAACGCTTACATTAAATTTAAATCTTTGTTGATTGCCAAGAAAGGCCTAAAACATTGATAAAACGCAAGAAAGAATGAAATAAACGAGGGTAATTTGCCAAAGAAGACAGAAAATCTGGAAAAAACGCAAGAAAGGATGGAATAAAAGAGAATCAAAGCCAATAATGGCTGGAAAAGCTGAAGTAAACGCGAATCATGGAAGAATAATCAAGGAATTTGCAAAAAATTATCGAATATACGATTTTAAACGCAAGAAAGTATAGAATAAAAGAAGTAATTCGCAATGGAAGACCAAAATCGTAAGAAAGTGCTGAAAAAGAAGGAATAAAAGAGGATATTCGCCAAGCATAATATAAAAAAGCGGTAATAAACGGGAGAAAGAATGGAATAAACAATTATAATTTCCGCGGAACACTGAAAAAATGGGAGTAAACGCGAGAAAGAATGAAATAATACACGTTAATCGCCAATGAAGCAAAAAAACCAGGATTAAACGCAAAAAACGAAGGTTGAACTTTGTTGATTGCCAAGAAAGGCCTAAAACATTTAGAAAACGCAAGAAAGAATGAAATAAACGAGGTAATTTGCCAAAGAAGACAGAAAATCTGGAAAAACGCAAGAAAGGATGGAATAAAAGAGATTCAAAGCCAATAATGGCCGGAAAAGCTGGAGTAAACGCGAATCATGGAAGAATAATCAAGGTATTGCAAAAAATGATCGAAAATACGATTTTAAACGCAAGAAAGAATAGAATAAAAGAAGTAATTCGCAATGGAAGACCAAAATCGTAAGAAAGTGCTGAAAAAGAAGGAATAAAAGAGGATTTTTCGCCAAGCATAATATAAAAAAGCTGTAATAAACGGGAGAAAGAATGGAATAAACAATTATAATTGCCGCGGTACACTGAAAAAATGGGGAGTAAACGCGAGAAAGAAATGAAATAATCCATGTTTATCGCCAATGAAGCAAAAAAAACCGAGATTAAACGCAAAAAACGAAAATAAAACTTTGTTGATTACCAAGAAAGGCCGAAAAACATTGATAAAACGCAAGAAAGAACAAAATAAACGAGGTAATTTGCCAAAGAAGACAGAAAATCTGGAAAAAACGCAAGAAAGGATTGCATATAAGAGATTCAAAGACAATAATGGCCGGAAAAGCTGGAGTAAACGCGAATCATGGAAGAATAATCAAGGTATTGCAAAAAATGATCGAAAATACGATTTTAAACGCAAGAAAGAATAGAATAAAAGAAGTAATTCGCAATGGAAGACCAAAATCGTAAGAAAGTGCTGAAAAGAAGGAATAAAAGAGGATTTTCGCCAAGCATAATATAAAAAAGCGGTAATAAACGGGAGAAAGAAATGGAATAAACAATTATAATTGCCAAGGAACACTACAGAAATGGGAGTAAACGCGAGAAAGAATGAAATAATCCAAGTTAATAGCCAAGGAAGCAAAATAACCGGCGTTAAACGAGAAAAACGAATGTACAACTTTGTTGATTGCCAAGAAATGCCTAAAACATTGATAAAACGAAAGAAAGAATGAAACAAACGAGGTAATTTGCCAAAGATGTCAGAAAATCTGTATAAAAGCAAGAAAGGATGGAATAAAAGAGAATCAAAGCCAATAATGGCCGGTAAAGCTGGAGTAAACGCTAATCAGAAAAGAATAAACAAGGTATTTGCCAAAAATGATCAAAAAACGATTTTAAACGCAAGAAAGAATAGAATAAAAGAGGTAATTCGCAATGAAAGACTGAAAATCGTAAGAAAGTGCTGAAAAAGAAGGAAAAGAAGAGGATTTTAGCCAAGCAAAAGCTAAAAAAGGGAAATAAACGGGAGAAGGAATGGAATAAACTATGATAACTGCCAAGGAATACAGTAAAAATGGGAGTAAACGCGAGGAAGGAGAATGAAATAATCCAAGTTAATCGCCAAAGATGCAAAAAAACCGAAATTAGACGCTTACATTAAATTTAAATCTTTGTTGATTGCCAAGAAAGGCCTAAAACATTGATAAAACGCAAGAAAGAATGAAATAAACGAGGTAATTTGCCAAAGAAGACAGAAAATCTGGAAAAAAACGCAAGAAAGGATGGAATAAAAGAGAATCAAAGCCAATAACGGCCAGAAAGCTGAAGTAAATGCGAATCATGGAAGAATAATCAAGGTATTTGCAAAAAATGATCGAAAATACGATTTTAAACGCAAGAAAGTATAGAATAAAAGAAGTAATTCGCAATGGAAGACCAAAATCGTAAGAAAGTGCTGAAAAAGAAGGAATAAAAGAGGATTTTCGCCAAGCATAATATAAAAAAGCGGTAATAAACGGGAGAAAGAATGGAATAAACAATTATAATTGCCGCTGAACACTGAAAAAATGGGAGTAAACGCGAGAAAGAATGAAATAATCCAAGTTAATAGCCAAGGAAGCAAAATAACCGGCGGGTAAACGAAAAAAAAACGAAGGTACAACTTTGTTGATTGCCAAGAAAGGCCTAAAAACATTGATAAAACGCAAGAAAGAATGAAACAAACGAGGTAATTTGCCAAAGAAGTCAGAAAATCTGTAAAAAAGCAAGAAAGGATGGAATAAAAGAGAATCAAAGCCAATAATGGCCGGTAAAGCTGGAGTAAACGCGAATCAGAAAAGAATAAACAAGGTATTTGCCAAAAATGATCGAAAAAAAAACGATTTTAAACGCAAGAAAGAATAGAATAAAAGAGATAATTCGCAATGGAAGACTAAAAATCGTAAGAAAGTGCTGAAAAAGAAGAAATAGAAGAGGATTTTAGCCAAGCAAAAGCTAAAAAAAGGGAAATAAACGGGAGAAGGAATTGATTAAACAATGATAATTGCCAAGGAATACAGAAAAAAATAGGAGTAAACGCGAGAAAGAATGAACTAATCCAAGTTAATCGCTAAAGATGCAAAAAAACCGAAATTAAACGCTTACATTAAATTTAAATCTTTGTTGATTGCCAAGAAAGGCCTAAAACATTGATAAAACGCAAGAAAGAATGAAATAAACGAGGTAATTTGCCAAAGAAGACAGAAATCTGGAAAAAACGCAAGAAAGGATGGAATAAAAGAGAATCAAAGCCAATAATGGCTGGAAAAGCTGAAGTAAACGCGAATCATGGAAGAATAATCAAGGAATTTGCAAAAAATTATCGAATATACGATTTTAAACGCAAGAAAGTATAGAATAAAAGAAGTAATTCGCAATGGAAGACCAAAATCGTAAGAAAGTGCTGAAAAAGAAGGAATAAAAGAGGATATTCGCCAAGCATAATATAAAAAAGCGGTAATAAACGGGAGAAAGAATGGAATAAACAATTATAATTTCCGCGGAACACTGAAAAAATGGGAGTAAACGCGAGAAAGAATGAAATAATACACGTTAATCGCCAATGAAGCAAAAAAACCAGGATTAAACGCAAAAAACGAAGGTTTGAACTTTGTTGATTGCCAAGAAAGGCCTAAAACATTTAGAAAACGCAAGAAAGAATGAAATAAACGAGGTAATTTGCCAAAGAAGACAGAAAATCTGGAAAAACGCAAGAAAGGATGGAATAAAAGAGATTCAAAGCCAATAATGGCCGGAAAAGCTGGAGTAAACGCGAATCATGGAAGAATAATCAAGGTATTGCAAAAAATGATCGAAAATACGATTTTAAACGCAAGAAAGAATAGAATAAAAGAAGTAATTCGCAATGGAAGACCAAAATCGTAAGAAAGTGCTGAAAAAGAAGGAATAAAAGAGGATTTTCGCCAAGCATAATATAAAAAAGCTGTAATAAACGGGAGAAAGAATGGAATAAACAATTATAATTGCCGCGGTACACTGAAAAAATGGGAGTAAACGCGAGAAAGAATGAAATAATCCATGTTTATCGCCAATGAAGCAAAAAAACCGAGATTAAACGTAAAAAACGAAAATAAAACTTTGTTGATTGCCAAGAAAGGCCGAAAAACATTGATAAAACGCAAGAAAGAATGAAATAAACAAGGTAATTTGCCTAAGAAGACAGAAAATCTGGAAAAACGCAAGAAAGGATGGCATATAAGAGGTTCAAAGCCAATAATGGACGGAAAAGCTGGAGTAAACGCGAATCATGGAAGAATAATCAAGGTATTGCAAAAAATGATCGAAAATACGATTTTAAACGCAAGAAAGAATAGAAAAAAAGAAGTAATTCGCAATGGAAGACCAAAATCGTAAGAAAGTGCTGAAAAAGAAGGAATAAAAGAGGATTTTCGCCAAGCATAATATAAAAAAGCGGTAATAAACGGGAGAAAGAATGGAATAAACAATTATAATTGCCAAGGAACACTACAAAAATGGGAGTAAACGCGAGAAAGAATGAAATAATCCATGTTTATCGCCAATGAAGCAAAAAAAACCGAGATTAAACGCAAAAAAACGAAATAAAACTTTGTTGATTACCAAGAAAGGCCGAAAAAACATTGATAAAACGCAAGAAAGAACAAAATAAACGAGGTAATTTGCCAAAGAAGACAGAAAATCTGGAAAAACGCAAGAAAGGATTGCATATAAGAGATTCAAAGACAATAATGGCCGGAAAAGCTGGAGTAAACGCGAATCATGGAAGAATAATCAAGGTATTGCAAAAAAATGATCGAAAATACGATTTTAAACGCAAGAAAGAATAGAATAAAAGAAGTAATTCGCAATGGAAGACCAAAATCGTAAGAAAGTGCTGAAAAAGAAGGAATAAAAGAGGATTTTCGCCAAGCATAATATAAAAAAGCGGTAATAAACGGGAGAAAGAATGGAATAAACAATTATAATTGCCAAGGAACACTACAGAAATGGGAGTAAACGCGAGAAAGAATGAAATAATCCAAGTTAATAGCCAAGGAAGCAAAATAACCGGCGTTTAAACGAGAAAAACGAATGTACAACTTTGTTGATTGCCAAGAAATGCCTAAAACATTGATAAAACGAAAGAAAGAATGAAACAAACGAGGTAATTTGCCAAAGATGTCAGAAAATCTGTATAAAAGCAAGAAAGGATGGAATAAAAGAGAATCAAAGCCAATAATGGCCGGTAAAGCTGGAGTAAACGCTAATCAGAAAAGAATAAACAAGGTATTTGCCAAAAATGATCAAAAAACGATTTTAAACGCAAGAAAGAATAGAATAAAAGAGGTAATTCGCAATGAAAGACTGAAAATCGTAAGAAAGTGCTGAAAAAGAAGGAAAAGAAGAGGATTTTAGCCAAGCAAAAGCTAAAAAAGGGAAATAAACGGGAGAAGGAATGGAATAAACTATGATAACTGCCAAGGAATACAGTAAAAATGGGAGTAAACGCGAGAAAGAATGAAATAATCCAAGTTAATCGCCAAAGATGCAAAAAAACCGAAATTAGACGCTTACATTAAATTTAAATCTTTGTTGATTGCCAAGAAAGGCCTAAAACATTGATAAAACGCAAGAAAGAATGAAATAAACGAGGTAATTTGCCAAAGAAGACAGAAAATCTGGAAAAACGCAAGAAAGGATGGAATAAAAGAGAATCAAAGCCAATAACGGCCAGAAAAGCTGAAGTAAATGCGAATCATGGAAGAATAATCAAGGTATTTGCAAAAAATGATCGAAAATACGATTTTAAACGCAAGAAAGTATAGAATAAAAGAAGTAATTCGCAATGGAAGACCAAAATCGTAAGAAAGTGCTGAAAAAGAAGGAATAAAAGAGGATTTTCGCCAAGCATAATATAAAAAAGCGGTAATAAACGGGAGAAAGAATGGAATAAACAATTATAATTGCCGCTGAACACTGAAAAAATGGGAGTAAACGCGAGAAAGAATGAAATAATCCAAGTTAATAGCCAAGGAAGCAAAATAACCGGCGGGTAAACGAAAAAAAACGAAGGTACAACTTTGTTGATTGCCAAGAAAGGCCTAAAACATTGATAAAACGCAAGAAAGAATGAAACAAACGAGGGTAATTTGCCAAAGAAGTCAGAAAATCTGTAAAAAAGCAAGAAAGGATGGAATAAAAGAGAATCAAAGCCAATAATGGCCGGTAAAGCTGGAGTAAACGCGAATCAGAAAAGAATAAACAAGGTATTTGCCAAAAATGATCGAAAAAAAACGATTTTTAAACGCAAGAAAGAATAGAATAAAAGAGATAATTCGCAATGGAAGACTAAAAATCGTAAGAAAGTGCTGAAAAAGAAGAAATAGAAGAGGATTTTTAGCCAAGCAAAAGCTAAAAAAGGGAAATAAACGGGAGAAGGAATTGATTAAACAATGATAATTGCCAAGGAATACAGAAAAAATAGGAGTAAACGCGAGAAAGAATGAACTAATCCAAGTTAATCGCTAAAGATGCAAAAAAACCGAAATTAAACGCTTACATTAAATTTAAATCTTTGTTTGATTGCCAAGAAAGGCCTAAAACATTGATAAAACGCAAGAAAGAATGAAATAAACGAGGTAATTTGCCAAAGAAGACAGAAAATCTGGAAAAACGCAAGAAAGGATGGAATAAAAGAGAATCAAAGCCAATAATGGCTGGAAAAGCTGAAGTAAACGCGAATCATGGAAGAATAATCAAGGAATTTGCAAAAAATTATCGAATATACGATTTTAAACGCAAGAAAGTATAGAATAAAAGAAGTAATTCGCAATGGAAGACCAAAATCGTAAGAAAGTGCTGAAAAAGAAGGAATAAAAGAGGATATTCGCCAAGCATAATATAAAAAAGCGGTAATAAACGGGAGAAAGAATGGAATAAACAATTATAATTTCCGCGGAACACTGAAAAAATGAGAGTAAACGCGAGAAAGAATGAAATAATACACGTTAATCGCCAATGAAGCAAAAAAACCAGGAATAAACGCAAAAAACGAAGGTTGAACTTTGTTGATTGCCAAGAAAGGCCTAAAACATTTAGAAACGCAAGAAAGAATGAAATAAACGAGGTAATTTGCCAAAGAAGACAGAAAATCTGGAGAAAACTCAAGAAAGGATGGCATATTAGAGATTCAAAGCCAATAATGGCCGGAAAAGCTGGAGTAAACGCGAATCATGGAAGAATAATCAAGGTATTGCAAAAAATGATCGAAAATACGATTTTAAACGCAAGAAAGAATAGAATAAAAGAAGTAATTCGCAATGGAAGACCAAAATCGTAAGAAAGTGCTGAAAAAGAAGGAATAAAAGAGGATTTTCGCCAAGCATAATATAAAAAAGCTGTAATAAACGGGAGAAAGAATGGAATAAACAATTATAATTGCCGCGGTACACTGAAAAAATGGGAGTAAACGCGAGAAAGAATGAAATAATCCATGTTTATCGCCAATGAAGCAAAAAAAATCGAGATTAAACGTAAAAAACGAAAATAAAACTTTGTTGATTGCCAAGAAAGGCCGAAAAAACATTGATAAAACGCAAGAAAGAATGAAATAAACAAGGTAATTTGCCAAAGAAGACAGAAAATCTGGAAAAACGCAAGAAAGGATTAAATAAAAGAGAATCAAAGCCAATAATGGCAGGAAAAGCTGGAACAACGCGAATCATGGAAGAATAATCAAGGTATTTGCAAAAAATGATCGAAAATACGATTTTAAACGTAAGAAAGAATAGAATAAATGATGTAATTCGCAATGGAAGACCAAAATCGTAAGAAAGTGATGAAAAATAAGGAATGAAAGAGGATTTTCGCCAAGCATAATATAAAAAAGCGGTAATAAACGAGAGAAAGAATGGAATAAACAATTATAATTGCCGCGGAACACTGAAAAAATGGGGAGTAAACGCGAGAAAGAATGAAATAATCCATGTTTATCGCCAATGAAGCAAAAAAACCGAGATTAAACGCAAAAAACGAAAATAAAACTTTTTTGATTGCCAAGAAAGGCCGAAAACATTTAGAAAACGCAAGAAAGAATGAAATAAACAAGGTAATTTGCCAAAGAAGACAGAAAATCTGGAAAAACGCAAGAAAGGATTGCATATAAGAGATTCAAAGACAATAATGGCCGGAAAAGCTGGAGTAAACGCGAATCATGGAAGGATAATCAAGGTATTGCAAAAAATGTACGAAAATACGATTTTAAACGCAAGAAAGAATAGAATAAAAGAAGTAATTCGCAATGGAAGACCAAAATCGTAAGAAAGTGCTGAAAAAGAAGGAATAAAAGAGGATTTTCGCCAAGCATAATATAAAAAAGCGGTAATAAACGGGAGAAAGAATGGAATAAACAATTATAATTGCCAAGGAACACTACAGAAATGGGAGTAAACGCGAGAAAGAATGAAATAATCCAAGTTAATCGCCAAAGATGCAAAAAAACCGAAATTAAACGCTTACATTAAATTTAAATTTTTGTTGATTGCCAAGAAAGGCCTAAAACATTGATAAAACGCAAGAAAGAATGAAATAAACGAGGTAATTTGCCAAAGAAGACAGAAAATCTGGAAAAACGCAAGAAAGGATGGAATAAAAGAGAATCAAAGCCAATAATGGCCAGAAAAGCTGAAGTAAATGCGAATCATGGAAGAATAATCAAGGTATTTGCAAAAAATGATCGAAAATACGATTTTAAACGCAAGAAAGTATAGAATAAAAGAAGTAATTCGCAATGGAAGACCAAAATCGTAAGAAAGTGCTGAAAAAGAAGGAATAAAAGAGGATTTTCGCCAAGCATAATATAAAAAAGCGGTAATAAACGGTAGAAAGAATGGAATAAACAATTATAATTGCCGCGGAACACTGAAAAAATGGGAGTAAACGCGAGATAGAATGAAATAATCAATGTTTATCGCCAATGAAGCAAAAAAACCGAGATTAAACGCAAAAAACGAAAATAAAACTTTGTTGATTGCCAAGAAAGGCCGAAAAACATTGATAAACGCAAGAAAGAATGAAATAAACGAGGTAATTTGCCAAAGTAGTCAGAAAATCTGTAAAAACGCAAGATAGGATGGAATAAAAGAGAATCAAAGCCAATAATGGCCGGTAAAGCTGGAATGAACGCGAATCAGAAAAGAATAAACAAGGTATTTGCCAAAAATGATCAAAAAACGATTTTAAACGCAAGAAAGAATAGAATAAAAGAAGTAATTCGCAATGGAAGACCAAAATCGTAAGAAAGTTCTGAAAAAGAAGGAATAAAAGAGGATTTTGGCCAAGCAAAAGCTAAAAAAGGGAAATAAACGGGAGAAGGAATGGAACAAAAAATTATAATTGCCAAGGAATACAGAAAAAATGGGAGTAAAAGCGAGAAAGAATGAAATAATCCAAGTTAATGGCCAAAGATGCAAAAAAACCGAAATTAAACGCTTACATTGAATTTAAATCTTTGTTGATTGCCAAGAAAGGCCTAAAACATTGATAAAACGCAATAAAGAACGAAATAAACGAGGTAATTTGCCAAAGAAGACAGAAAATATGGAAAAACGCAAGAAAGGATGTAATAAAAGAGAATCAAAGCCAATAATGGCCGGAAAAGCTGGAGTAAACGCGAATTATTGAAGAATAATCAAGGTATTTGCCTAAAATCATCGAAAATACGATATTAAAAGCAAGAAAGTAGAATAAAAAGGTAATTCGCAATGGAAGAATGAAAATTGTAAGAAAGTGCTGAAAAAGTGGAAATAGTAGAGGATTTTCGCCAAGCATAATATAAAAAAGCGGTAATAAAAGGGAGATAGAATGGAATAAACAATTATAATTGCCGCGGAACACTGAAAAAATGGTAGTAAACGCGAGAAAGAATGAAATAATCCATGTTTATCGCCAATGAAGCAAAAAAACCGAGATTAAACGCAAAAAACGAAAATAAAACTTTGTTGATTGAAAAGAAAGGCCGAAAAACATTGACAAAACGCAAGAAAGAATAAAATAAACGAGGTAATTTGCCAAAGAAGTCAGAAAATCTGTAAAAACGCAAGAAAAGATGGATAAAAGAGAATCAAAGCCAATAATGGCCGGTAAAGCTGGAGTAAACGCGAATCAGAAAAGAATAAACAAGGTATTTGCCAAAAATGATCAAAAAACGATTTTAAACGCAAGAAAGAATAGAATAAAAGAGGTAATTCGCAATGGAAGACTGAAAATCGTAAGAAAGTGCTGAAAAAGAAGGAATAGAAGAGGATTTTAGCCAAGCAAAAGCTAAAAAAGGGAAATAAACGGGAGAAGGAATGGAATAAACAATGATAATTGCCAAGGAATACAGAAAAAATGGAAGTAAACGCGAGAAAGAATGAAATAATACAAGTTAATCGCCAAAGATGCAAAAAAACCGAAATTAAACGCTTACATTGAATTTAAATCTTTGTTGATTGCCAAGAAAGGCCTAAAACATTGATAAAACGCAAGAAAGAATGAAATAAACGAGGTAATATGCCAAAGAAGACAGAAAATCTGGAAAAACGCAAGAAAGGATGGAATAAAAGAGAATCAAAGCCAATAATGGCCAGAAAAGCTGAAGTAAACGCGAATCATGGAAGAATAATCAAGGTATTTTCAAAAAATGATCGAAAATACGATTTAAACGCAAGAAAGTATAGAATAAAAGAAGTAATTCGCAATGGAAGACCAAAATCGTAAGAAAGTGCTGAAAAAGAAGGAATAAAAGAGGATTTTCGCCAAGCATAATATAAAAAAGCGGTAATAAACGGTAGAAAGAATGGAATAAACAATTATAATTGCCAAGAAAGACTGAAAAAATGGGAGTAAACGCGAGAAAGAATGAAATAATCCAAGTTAATCGCCAATGAAGCAATAAAACCAGGATTAAACGCAAAAAACGAAGGTTGAACTTTGTTGATTGCCAAGAAAGGCCTAAAACATTTAGAAAACGCAAGAAAGAATAAAATAAACGCGGTAATTTGCCAAAGACGACAGAAAATATGGAAAAACGCAAGAAAGGATGGAATAAAAGAGAATCAAAGCCAATAATGGCAGGAAAAGCTGGAGTAATGGCCGGAAAAGCTGGAGTAAACGCGAATCATGGAAGAATAATCAAGGTATTTGCCAAAAATGATCGAAAATACGATTTTAAACGCAAGAAAGAATAGAATAAAAGAAGTAATTCGAAATGGAAGACCAAAATCGTAAGAAAGTGCTGAAAAAGAAGGAATAAAAGAAGATTTTCTCCAAGCATAATATAAAAAAGCGGTAATAAACGGTAGAAAGAATGGAATCAACAATTTTAATTGCCAAGAAAGACTGAAAAAATGGGAGTAAACGCGAGAAAGAATGAAATAATCAATGTTTATCGCCAATGAAGCAAAAAAACCGAGATTAAACGCAAAAAACGAAAATAAAACTTTGTTGAAGTAGAGTAGTAAGGGGAGTTTCAGCGCAGCGATAGTGACGCCGCCTGTCGGTAGAAACTGTAAGCTAAAGATACACAAAAGATAAACGTAATGACGTCATAACAAAAGACGATCGTAATGCGCAATGTTAGGTTGGGAAGGCGGTAAATTTGAATCGAGTTAAAATTTTGCTGTTGGTATCTTGGAAGGTGGTAAATTTGAATCTAGTTAAAATTTTGCAGATGGTATCTTGGAAGGCGGTAAATTTGAATCGAGTTAAAATTTTGCTGTTGGTATTTTGGATGGCGGCGGATTCGAATCGAATTAAACTTTCTGGGTTGGTATTTTGGATGGCGGCGGATTTGAGTACGTTAAAATGAAGCGAAATATTGAGCAGGTTGATGAAGTTTTTTTTATTTCCAATAAAAGACAATCATTATTACTTTATAAATACACACAACAAAAATAACAATCTTTTTTCAAAGGAGGTGGTCCATCGATATGAATTTCTCCTTTATTGCAGTGTTCCAGGCATGGTTGATATCGTTCCGTCTTATTCCAATCTTCTAATTCTTGTAATTCGGGAAATGTGGCGGCTATCTGATGGATGTCACGTGGATTATACAGTTCAATGTAATCAATAGGTATAAATATCAGATCCTCTAATTTCATCGTCTTCCAACCACGTTCATGGCCGACCCAACTTTATGTATAATTGCGAGTTGTTTTAAGTCCATAACTGAAAGTTAATTATT
This sequence comes from Tanypteryx hageni, assembly GCA_028673005.1. Lineage (NCBI taxonomy): Eukaryota > Metazoa > Arthropoda > Insecta > Odonata > Petaluridae > Tanypteryx > Tanypteryx hageni. The sequence continues at coordinate 19,117 of JAJPWW010000249.1, forward strand.
TTCAAATCAATGATTGCTTAGATTTATAATATAATAATAATTTTAAATATAAATTAAATTACCTTTGGAGAGCGATCTTATGCGTGGAGTATTCTGGATGCGTCTTTCTTCGAGAAACTCACTTATGCACGCGTCCGTCCTCTGCCGAGTCTCAAAACCGAATGAAACCTTCTATGTGCAAGATTGCAAAAATGCTGAGACTGCACGGCCGCGAGACTCTGCGTAGCGATCTTGAGTCAGCGAACCGGACGTGATTACTGCAAAATGCCGAGTTCGTGCATACACCGGATGTGATCTGGAGAGTGGGGGTTAACGCAAAAGTATCACGTCAACACTTTCCCAACTTGCGGTATATTTGAATCGAGTTAAAATTTGGTGCTCGGCGGTGAATTTAAATACGTCAAAATGAAACAAATATTTTGGTCGTAACTCGTCTTACTTATATGATTTAACAAGTCGTAACTTGTCGAATGGAAGGATGAGATGAAATAAAAATAGTTTTCTAATAATCAATATTCCTTTATTTCCATTTTAAAATGTCTTAATGTAATTTATTTCTTTTTATTAAAGGACAGGTTATCACAAATCGATCATGCTCCTTTTTAGGATCATCTCCTTTTTCCCACTCGTATACATTTACACCGCATTTACTACAAATAGTCATGTCCATATATCCAGAATAAATAAATCCAACAGAAGCCATTTTATATACATCGAAAATACATTGATTTTTAGGAAAGCAATTGAATGATTTAAGTCTATCAGATTCATTTTTTAGGTCAACATTTTGCCGAAACCAGTTCTTAATTTTGTGACAATTATCCACAGCACACATTAAATTTCCATCATTTCTATGTTTATGCAGCATACACCTTTTACCCGATGAGGGTAATTTTGAAATCGGAGGGCAGTCAAAAACGAGTAAATCGATGACTTTATGTCCTATTATATTGGATAAGAATTTACATTTTTCTAAACCTTTTACGAAAAAAAGATGATAACCTAATGCATATTTCAACAGTACATTTTCGAAATTTTCATGGGTGTTTTCACCTTCTTCTACCTCCATTCCGTGAAAGTATTTGGTAAGCCATGTAGTTTCTTTTTTAGAAATTAATTCACGTGGTGATGAAAAAATCCATGATTGGCTATAATCATTGTCAATATCGCAAATAGCCAATTCTTTGACTACGAATTTATTCTTTTGATTGCGAAAGGCTTGAAAATCCACTATACATTTTCTCAATTGAAAAATCTCTAATGGCGTTTGGTTTACGGGAGTAGTAGCTCCATCGCCAGGGACCGACTCCATTATTCACACACTCACAGAATAGCAGTTTAAGGGAGTTTTAATTCCGCGCCAGTGACTGCAGTCTTTTCACATATGCTGTAATAAAAATTCTCCGATTGAGCAATGTATAGGAATTTCCAAATTTAATCTTTCAAAATCGATTTTGCTACCTGTTGGTTTAGCTATATCGGTAACGTTATGCAGACCAATTACGCAGCCAACATTCATGAAACTTTCGTAATACTCTTTTACGTTTGAAGATTCTTTAATTAAAGTATTTAATGTAAAATTCAAAGGTTTAGATTGCACCAATAGCTTATTCCACTCCTCCTCATTCAAGGTGACCGATTGACGGTCACCTTTGATTATTAAATGTTTAACTCCGAAATACTTTACAAATAGTAATGGCAGATTTTCAATGATTGGTTTGCTATCAGAATTAAAATAGTTAGAAATTATATCTTTTTGTTCGAATAAATTAAGCCATCGATCATTACTCAGAATGACTGCCCCTTTACCGATTTGAGTAAATTGCACACACAATTCAAAAGTTTCACAATGATTAAACCCAACACTAACACTTTTCACTTTCTTATTATTCAGATAGTACACAGTTTCCAATAAGAGTTGATAGATTTCACAAATATTCTTCTTCCGCGATGACTTTGGGGGTGATGCGGGATCTGCTTGCAGACTGGATGGCGGTGGTGGCGATGACGATGATGGTGATGATTGCAGATTGGATAACTCCGGTTTTGGAACACTTCTCCGTTTCGGTAGAACTCCTGTACTGCTCGAACTCTCCATAGCGAAAGACTGTGTGGAGTTTATATATTTCAATATAACCTACTATAACTGATGGAGGGGTGGTGCGGGTAAAGGGGAAGGTGTGAAAGTGGAAGGGGAGCCTCAGAAGTCATAAATCCTCGGCGATTGGTTGCTTGTCTTAGATTGCATCATGCGTTGGAGTTGATTTATCTTCGAGCAGTAGCTTTGTGATTGAAGATCACAACGTCTTCTTTGTCACGCTTTCCAAAATTCGAAGAAAAAGAGCTTTGCGACTTGACAGTCGTTGAGATAGGGGTGGGTAAATTGGGAAATGAAATAGGTTAAGGTTTTCCCGATTGATTTGCAGAGAGTGTAAAGACAGCAAAACTCTCCACAAAGGTCAGAGTGATAACTTTAGAGTCGAAATGAATTTTCGGTGTAGGAAAACGGTTGGAGGAAAGAGATGATTTCGTAAATGAAACGTGGATAACCGTATGAGTCGAAATATTCGGCGTAATAATTGTCTATCACGTGAACTGCAACCCAATGACTTCCAAGTTTATTAGATGGATCAAAGTTTAACATGTAAATTCCAGGTTTTGGCTGATGAGGTAAATGATCTGCAGGAAAAACTCCGTGCCAAATCTCATTTATGATTATTTTTTGGTTAAAAAATGTTCGGGTTTTGTGGAGATTTATTCTAGTTATAGATATTTTGAAAGAAAAATTAAGCACCGGCTGTTTTTTAGAAAATTTCTTCGTAATACATGATCGAAAAAATGTTTCCCCAAACAAATTTTGCCAAAAAATACCATTTTAAAAACAATATTGCTCTGATTATATAAATAATCATAAGTGAGATTTGATAAATTAATTATTTTTTAGATTACTGAATTTTATTAATTTTCGGTATACAAATTTATTTGGCAAATATTTTTTTTGGTTAAAAAATATTTAGCGTTTGTGGAAAGTTATTCTAGTAATAGATATTTTGAAAAAAAAATTATGCATCGGCTTTTTTTAGAAAATTTCTTTGTAATACATTATCGAAAAAATGTTCTCCAAACAAAGTTTGACAAAAAATACGTTTTTTAAAACAATATTTCTCTGATTATATAAATAATCATAAGTGAGATTTGATAAATTAATTATTTTATAGATTACCGAATTTTATTAATTTTCGGTATACAAATTTATTTGGCAAATAATTTTTTTGGTTAAAAAATATTTAGCGTTTTTGGAGATTTATTCTAATAATAGATATTTTGAAAAAAAAAATTATTTGCCAAATAAATTTGTATACCGAAAATTAATAAAATTCGGTAATCTATAAAATAATTAATTTATCAAATCTCACTTATGATTATTTATATAATCAGAGAAATATTGTTTTAAAAAACGTATTTTTTGTCAAACTTTGTTTGGAGAACATTTTTTCGATAATGTATTACAAAGAAATTTTCTAAAAAAAGCCGATGCATAATTTTTTTTTTCAAAATATCTATTACTAGAATAACTTTCCACAAACGCTAAATATTTTTTAACCATAAAAAATATTTGCCAAATAAATTTGTATACCGAAAATTAATAAAATTCAGTAATCTAAAAAATAATTAATTTATCAAATCTCACTTATGATTATTTATATAATCAGAGCAATATTGTTTTTAAAATGGTATTTTTTGGCAAAATTTGTTTGGGGAAACATTTTTTTCGATCATGTATTACGAAGAAATTTTCTAAAAAAAAGCCGATGCTTAATTTTTTTTCAAAATATCTATTACTAGAATAACTTTCCACAAAACCCGAACATTTTTTAACCAAAAAATAATCATAAATGAGATTTGGCATGGAGTTTTTCCTGCAGATCATTTACCTCATCAGCCAAAACCTGGAATTTACATGATAAACTTTGATCCATCTAATAAACCTGGAAGTCATTGGGTTGCAGTTCACGTGATAGACGATTATTACGCTGAATATTTCGACTCATACGGTTATCCACCTTTCATTTACGAAATCATCTCTTTCCTCCAACCGTTTTCCTACACCGAAAATTCATTTCGACTCCAAAGTTATCACTCTGACCTTTGTGGAGAGTTTTGCTGTCTTTACACTCTCTGCAAATCAATCGGGAAAACCTTAACCTATTTCATTTCCCAATTTACCCTCCCCCATCTCAACGACTGTCAAGTCGCAAAGCTCTTTTTCTTCGAATTTTGGAAAGCGTGACAAAGAAGACGTTGTGATCCCCAATCACAAAGCTACTGCTCGAAGATAAATCAACTCCAACGCATGATGCAATCTAAGACAAGCAACCAATCGCCGAGGATTTATGACTTCTGAGGCTCCCCTTCCACTTTCACACCTTCCCCTTTACCCGCACCACCCCTCCATCAGTTATAGTAGGTTATATTGAAATATATAAACTCCACACAGTCTTTCGCTATGGAGTGTTCGAGCAGTACAGGAGTTCTACCGAAACGGAGAAGTGTTCCAAGACCGGAGTTATCCAATCTGCAATCATCACCATCATCGTCATCGCCACCACCGCCATCCAGTCTGCAAGCAGATCCCGCATCACCCCCAAAGTCATCGCGGAAGAAGAATATTTGTGAAATCAATCAACTCTTATTGGAAACTGTGTACTATCTGAATAATAAGAAAGTGAAAAGTGTTAGTGTTGGGTTTAATCATTGTGAAACTTTTGAATTGTGTGTGCAATTTACTCAAATCGGTAAAGGGGCAGTCATTCTGAGTAATGATCGATGGCTTAATTTATTCGAACAAAAAGATATAATTTCTAACTATTTTAATTCTGATAGCAAACCAATCATTGAAAATCTGCCATTACTATTTGTAAAGTATTTCGGAGTTAAACATTTAATAATCAAAGGTGACCGTCAATCGGTCACCTTGAATGAGGAGGAGTGGAATAAGCTATTGGTGCAATCTAAACCTTTGAATTTTACATTAAATACTTTAATTAAAGAATCTTCAAACGTAAAAGAGTATTACGAAAGTTTCATGAATGTTGGCTGCGTAATCGGTCTGCATAACGTTACCGATATAGCTAAACCAACAGGTAGCAAATCGATTTTGAAAGATTAAATTTGGAAATTCCTATACATTGCTCAATCGGAGAATTTTTATTACAGCATATGTGAAAAGACTGCAGTCACTGGCGCGGAATTAAAACTCCCGTAAACTGCTATTCTGTGAGTGTGTGAATAATGGAGTCGGTCCCTGGCGATGGAGCTAATACTCCCGTAAACCAAACGCCATTAGAGATTTTTCAATTGAGAAAATGTATAGTGGATTTTCAAGCCTTTCGCAATCAAAAGAATGAATTCGTAGTCAAAGAATTGGCTATTTGCGATATTGACAATGATTATAGCCAATCATGGATTTTTTCATCACCACGTGAATTGATTTGTAAAAAAGAAACTTCATTGCCTACCAAATACTTTCACGGAATGGAGGTAGAAGAAGGTGACATCACCCATGAAAATTTCGAAAATGTCTTGTTGAGATATGCATTAGGTTATCATCTTTTTTTCGTAAAAGGTTTAGAAAAATGTAAATTCTTATCCAATATAATAGGACATAAAGTCATCGATTTACTCGTTTTTGACTGCCCTCCGATTTCACAATTACCTTCATCGGGTAAAAGGTGTATGCTGCATAAACAGAAATGATGGAAATTTAATGTGTGCTGTGGATAATTGTCACAAAATTAAGAAACTGGTTTCGGCAAAATGTTGACCTAAAAATGAATCTGATAGACTTATATCATTCAATTGCTTTCCTAAAAATCAATTTATTTTCGATATATATAAAATGGCTTCTGTTGGATTTATTTATTCTGGATATATGGACATGACTATTTGTAGTAAATGCGGTGTAAATGTATACGAGTGGGAAAAAGGAGATGATCCTAAAAAGGAGCATGATCGATTTGTGATAACCTGTCCTTTAATAAAAAGAAATAAATTACATTAAGACATTTTAAAATGGAAATAAAGGAATATTGATTATTAAAAAACTATTTTTATTTCATCTCATCCTTCCATTCGACAAGTTACCACTTGTTAAATCATATAAATAAGACGAGTTACGACCAAAATATTTGTTTCATTTTGACGTATTCAAAATCACCGCCGAGCACCAAATTTTAACTCGATTCAAATATACCGCAAGTTGGGAAAGTGTTGACGTGATACTTTTGCGTTAACCCCCACTCTCCAGATCACATCCGGTGTATGCACGAACTCGGCATTTTGCAGTGATCACGCTGATCGCTGACTCAAAATCGCTACGCAGAGTCTCGCGGCCGTGCAGCCTCAGCATTTTTGCAATCTTGCACATAGAAGGTTTCATTCGGTTTTGAGACTCGGCAGAGGACGGACGCGTGCATAAGTGAGTTTCTCGAAGAAAGACGCATCCAGAATACTCCACGCATAAGATCGCTCTCCAAAGGTAATTTAATTTATATTTAAAATCATTATTATATTATAAATCTAAGCAATCATTGATTTGAAAATAATTAACTTTCAGTTATGGACTTAAAACAACTGGCAATTATACATAAAGTTGGGTCGGCCATTCGGGCCTATCATGAACGTGGTTGGAAGAATTAGAGGATCTGAAATTTATACCTATTGATTATATTGAACTGTATCATCCACGTGACATCCATCAGCCGCCACATTTCCCGAATTACAAGAAATAGAAGACTGGAATAAGACGGAACGATATCAGCCATGCCTGGAACACTGCAATAAAGGAGAAATTCATATCGATGGACCACCTCCTTTGAAAAAAGATTGTCATTTTTGTTGTGTTTTTATAAAGTAATAATGATTGTCTTTTATTGGAAATAAAAAAAACTTGATCAACCTGCTCAATATTTTCGCTTCATTTTAACGTACTCAAATCCGCCGCTATCCAAAATACCAACCCAGAAAGTTTAATTCGATTCGAATTTACCGCCTTCCAAGATACCAACTACTTAATTTTAACTAGATTCAAATTTACCGCCTTCCAAGATAACAACAGCAAAATTTTAACTCGATTCAAATCCGCCGCCTTCCAAGATAACAACAGCAAAATTTTAACTCGATTCAAATTTACCGCCTTCCAAGATACCAACCTAACATTGCGCATTACGATCGTCTTTTGTTATGACGTCATTACGTTTATCTTGTGTTTATCGTTAGCTTACAGTTACTATCGCTGCGCTGAAACTCCCCTTACTACTCTACTTGTTGTTTGCCAAGAAAGGCCGAAAAACATTGATAAAACGCAAGAAAGAACGAAATAAACGAGGTAATTTGCCAAAGAAGACAGAAAATATGGAAAAACGCAAAAAAAGGATGGCATATAAGAGATTCAAAGCCAATAATGGCAGGATAATGTGGAGTAAACGCGAATCATGGAAGAATAATCAAGGTATTTGCCAAAAATGATCGAAAACACGATATTAAACGCAAGAAAGAGTAGAATAAAAAGGTAATTCGCAATGGAAGAATGAAAATCGTAAGAAAGTGCTGAAAAAGTGGAAATAGAAGAGGATTTTTGCCAAGCATAAGCGAAAAAACGGTAATAAACGGGAGAAGAAATGGAATAAACAATGATAATTGTCAAGGAAGACAGAAAAAATGGGAGTAAACGCGAGAAAGAATGAAATAATCCAAGTTATTATCCAAGGAAGCAAAATAACAGGCGTTAAACGACAAAAACGAAGGTACAACTTTGTTGATTGCCAAGAAAGGCCTAAAACATTGATAAAACGCAAGAAAGAATGAAATAAACAAGGTAATTTGCCAAAGAAGACAGAAAATCTGGAAAAACGCAAGAAAGGATGGCATATAAGAGGTTCAAAGCCAATAATGGCCGGAAAATCTGGAGGTAAACGCGAATCATGGAAGAATAATCAAGGTATTGCAAAAAATGATCGAAAATACGATTTTTAAACGCAAGAAAGAATAGAATAAAAGAAGTAATTCGCAATGGAAGACCAAAATCATAAGAAAGTGCTGAAAAAGAAGGAATAAAAGAGGATTTTCGCCAAGCATAATATAAAAAAGCGGTAATAAACGGGAGAAAGAATGGAATAAACAATGATAATTGCCAAGGGAATACAGAAAAAATGGGAGTAAACGCGAGGAAAGAATGAAATAATCCATGTTTATCGCCAATGAAGCAAAAAAAAAACGAAAATAAACGCTTAAATTGAATTTAAATCTTTGTTGATTGCTAAGAAAGGCCAAAAACATTGATAAAACGCAAGGAAAGAATGAAATAAACGAGGTAATTTGCCAAAGAAGACAGAAAATCTGGAAAAACGCAAGAAAGGATGGAATAAAAGAGAATCAAATCCAATAATGGCCAGAAAAGCTGAAGTAAACGCGAATCATGGAAAGAATAATCAAGGTATTTGCAAAAAAATGATCGAAAATACGATTTTAAAACGCAAGAAAGTATAGAATAAAAGAAGTAATTCGCAATGGAAGACCAAAATCGTAAGAAAGTGATGAAAAATAAGGAATGAAAGAGGATTTTCGCCAAGCATAATATAAAAAAAGCGGTAATAAACGGGAGAAAGAATGGAATAAACAATTATAATTGCCGCGGAACACTGAAAAAATGGGAGTAAACGCGAGAAAGAATGAAATAATCCATGTTAATCGCCAATGAAGCAAAAAAACCGAGATTAAACGCAAAAAAACGAAAATAAAACTTTTTTGATTGCCAAGAAAGGCCGAAAGCATTGATAAAACGCAAGAAAGAATGAAATAAACAAGGTAATTTGCCAAAGAAGACAGAAAATCTGGAAAAACGCAAGAAAGGATGGCATATAAGAGGTTCAAAGCCAATAATGGACGGAAAAGCTGGAGTAAACGCGGAATCATGGAAGAATAATCAAGGTATTGCAAAAAATGATCGAAAATACGATTTTAAACGCAAGAAAGAATAGAAAAAAAGAAGTAATTCGCAATGGAAGACCAAAATCGTAAGAAAGTGCTGAAAAAGAAGGAATAAAAGAGGATTTTCGCCAAGCATAATATAAAAAAGCGGTAATAAACGGGAGAAAGAATGGAATAAAACAATTATAATTGCCAAGGAACACTACAAAAATGGGAGTAAACGCGAGAAAGAATGAAATAATCCATGTTTATCGCCAATGAAGCAAAAAAAAACCGAGATTAAACGCAAAAAAACGAAAATAAAACTTTGTTGATTACCAAGAAAGGCCGAAAAACATTGATAAAACGCAAGAAAGAACAAAATAAACGAGGTAATTTGCCAAAGAAGACAGAAATATGGAAAAACGCAAGAAAGGATGGAATAAAAGAGAATCAAAGCCAATAATGATAGGAAAAGCTGGAGTAAACGCGAATCATGGAAGAATAATCAAGGTATTTGCCAAAAATGATCGAAAACACGATATTAAACGCAAGAAAGAGTAGAATAAAAAGGTAATTCGCAATGGAAGAATGAAAATCGTAAAAAAGTGCTGAAAAAGTGGAAATAGAAGAGGATTTTAGCCAAGCAAAAGCTAAAAAAGGGAAGTAAACGGGAGAAGGAATGGAATAAACAAAATACAGAAAAAATGGAAGTAAACGCGAGAAAGAATGAAATAATCCATGTTTATCGCCAATGAAGCAAAAAAACCGAGATTAAACGCAAAAAACGAAAATAAAACTTTGTTGATTGCCAAGGAAAGCCAAAAAACATTGAGAAAACGCAAGAAAGAATGAAAAAAACGAGGTATTTTGCCAAAGAATACAGAAAATCTGGAAAAACGCAAGAAAGGATGGAATAAAAGAGAATCAAATCCAATAATGGCCGAAAAAGCTGGAGTAAACGCAAATTATTGAAGAATAATCAAGGTATTTGCCAAAAATGATCAAAAATACTATATTAAACGCAAGAAAGAGTAGAATAAAAAGGTAATTCGCAATGGAACAATGAAAATCGTAAGAAAGTGCGGAAAAGTGGAAATAGAAGAGGATTTTTGCTAAGCATAAGCAAAAAAACGGTAATAAACGGGAGAAGAACTGGAATAAACAATGATAATTGTCAAGGAAGACAGAAAAAATGGGAGTAATTGCGAGAAAGAGTGAAATAATCCAAGTTAATCGCCAATGAAGCAAAAAAACCAGGATTAAACGCAAAAAACGAAGGTTGAACTTTGTTGATTACCATGAAAGGCCTAAAACATTTAGAAAACGCAAGAAAGAATGAAATAAACGAGGTTATTTGCCAAAGAAGACAGAAAATCTGGAGAAAACTCAAGAAAGGATGGCATATAAGAGATTCAAAGCCAATAATGGCCGGAAAAGCCGGAGTAAACGCGAATCATGGAAGAATAATCAAGGTATTTGCAAAAAATGATCGAAAATACGATTTTAAACGCAAGAAAGAATAGAATAAATGAAGTAATTCGCAATGGAAGACCAAAATCGTAAGAAAGTGCTGAAAAAGAAGGACTAAAGAGGATTTTCGCCAAGCATAATATAAAAAAGCTGTAATAAACGGGAGAAAGAATGGAATAAACAATTATAATTGCCAAGGAACACTACAAAAATGGGAGTAAACGCGAGAGGGATGAAATACTCTATGTTTATCGCCAATGAAGCAAAAAAAACCGAGATTAAACGCAAAAAACGAAAATAAATCTTTGTTGATTACCAAGAAAGGCCGAAAAACATTGATAAATCGCAAGAAAGAACGAAATAAACAAAGTAATTTGCCAAAGAAGACAGAAAATATGGAAAAACGCAAGAAAGGATGGAATAAAAGAGAATCAAAGCCAATAATGGCAGGAAAAGCTGGAGTACACGCGAATCATGGAAGAATAATCAAGGTATTTGCCAAAAATGATCGAAAATACGATTTTAAACGCAAGAAAGAATTGAATAAAAGAAGTAATTCGCAATGGAAGACCAAAATCGTAAGAAAGTGCTCAAAAAGAAGGAATAAAAGAAGATTTTCGCCAAGCATAATATAAAAAAGCGGTAACAAACGGTAGAAAGAATGGAATAAACAATTATAATTGCCAAGAAAGACTAAAAAAATGGGAGTAAACTTGAGAATGAATGAAATAATCAATGTTTATCGCCAATGAGGCAAAAAAACCGAGATTAAACGCAAAAAACGAAAATAAAACTTTGTTGATTGCCAAAAAAGGCCGAAAAACATTGATAAAACGCAAGAAAGAATGAAATAAACGAGGTAATTTGCCAAAGAAGTCAGAAAATCTGTAAACACGCAAGAAAGGATGGAATAAAAGAGAATCAAAGCCAATAATGGCCGGTAAAGCTGGAGTAAACGCGAATCAGAAAAGAATAAACAAGGTATTTGCCAAAAATGATCAAAAAACGATTTTAAACGCAAGAAAGAATAGAATAAAAGAGGTAATTCGCAATGGAAGACTGAAAATCGTAAGAAAGTGCTGAAAAAGAAGGAATAGAAGAGGATTATAGCCAAGCAAAAGCTAAAAAAGGGAAATAAACGGGAGAAGGAATGGAATAAACAATGATAATTGCCAAGGAATACAGAAAAAATGGGAGTAAACGCGAGAAAGAATGAAATAATCCAAGTTAATCGCCAAAGATGCAAAAAAACCGAAATTAAACGCTTACATTAAATTTAAATCTTTGTTGATTGCCAAGAAAGGCCTAAAACATTGATAAAACGCAAGAAAGAATGAAATAAACGAGGTAATTTGCCAAAGAAGACAGAAAATCTGGAAAAACGCAAGAAAGGATGGAATAAAAGAGAATCAAAGCCAATAATGGCCAGAAAAGCTGAAGTAAATGCGAATCATGGAAGAATAATCAAGGTATTTGCAAAAAATGATCGAAAATACGATTTTAAACGCAAGAAAGTATAGAATAAAAGAAGTAATTCGCAATGGAAGACCAAAATCGTAAGAAAGTGCTGAAAAAGAAGGAATAAAAAAGGATTTTCGCCAAGCATAATATAAAAAAGCGGTAATAAACGGGAGAAAGAATGGAATAAACAATTATAATTGCCGCGGAACACTACAAAAATGGGAGTAAACGCGAGAAAGAATGAATTAATCCATGTTTATCGCCAATGAAGCAAAAAAACGGAGATTAAACGAAAAAAACCAAAATAAAACTTTTTTGATTGCCAAGAAAGGCCTAAAACATTTAGAAAACGCAAGAAAGAATGAAATAAACGAGGTAATTTGCCAAAGAAGACAGAAAATCTGGAAAAACGCAAGAAAGGATGTCATATAAGAGGTTCAAAGCCAATAATGGCCGGAAAAGCTGGAATAAACGCGAATCATGGAAGAATAATCAAGGTATTGCAAAAAATGATCGAAAATACGATTTTAAACGCAAGAAAGAATAGAATAAAAGAAGTAATTCGCAATGGAAGACTGAAAATCGTAAGAAAGTGCTGAAAAAGAAGGAATAAAAGAGGATTTTCGCCAAGCATAATATAAAAAAGCGGTAATAAACGGGAGAAAGAATGGAATAAACAATTATAATTGCCGCGGAACACTACAAAAATGGGAGTAAACGCGAGAAAGAATGAAATAATCCATGTTTATCGCCAATGAAGCAAAAAAACCGAGATTAAACGCAAAAAACGAAAATAAAACTTTTTTGATTGCCAAGAAAGGCCGAAAACATTGATAAAACGCAATAAAGAATGAAATAAACAAGGTAATTTGCCAAAGAAGACAGAAAATCTGGAAAAACGCAAGAAAGGATGGCATATAAGAGGTTCAAAGCCAATAATGGCCGGAAAAGCTGGAGTAAACGCGAATCATGGAAGAATAATCAAGGTATTGCAAAAAATGATCGAAAATACGATTTTAAACGCAAGAAAGAATAGAATAAAAGAAGTAATTCGCAATGGAAGACCAAAATCGTAAGAAAGTGCTGAAAAAGAAGGAATAAAGGAGGATTTTCGCCAAGCATAATATAAAAAAGCGGTAATAAACGGGAGAAAGAATGGAATAAACAATAAAATTGCCAAGGAACACTACAAAAATGGGAGTAAACGCGAGAAAGAATGAAATAATACATGTTTATCGCCAATGAAGCAAAAAAACCGAGATTAAACGCAAAAAACGAAAATAAAACTTTGTTGATTGCCAAGGAAAGCCAAAAAACATTGAGAAAACGCAAGAAATAATGAAAAAAACGAGGTATTTTGCCAAAGAAGACAGAAAATCTGGAAAAACGCAAGAAAGGATGGAATAAAAGAGAATCAAATCCAATAATGGCAGGAAAAGCTGGAGTAAACGCAAATTATTGAAGAATAATCAAGGTATTTGCCAAAAATGATCAAAAATACGATATTAAACGCAAGAAAGAGTAGAATAAAAAGGTAATTCGCAATGGAACAATGAAAATCGTAAGAAAGTGCGGAAAAGTGGAAATAGAAGAGGATTTTTGCTAAGCATAAGCAAAAAACGGTAATAAACGGGAGAAGAACTGGAATAAACAATGATAATTGTCAAGGAAGACAGAAAAAATGGGAGTAATTGCGAGAAAGAATGAAATAATCCAAGTTAATCTCCAATAAAGCAAAAAAAACCAGGATTAAACGCAAAAAACGAAGGTTGAACTTTGTTGATTACCAAGAAAGGCCTAAAACATTTAGAAAACGCAAGAAAGAATGAAATAAACGAGGTAATTTGCCAAAGAAGACAGAAAATCTGGAGAAAACTCAAGAAAGGATGGCATATAAGAGATTCAAAGCCAATAATGGCCGGAAAAGCCGGAGTAAACGCGAATCATGGAAGAATAATCAAGGTATTTGCAAAAAATGATCGAAAATACGATTTTAAACGGAAGAAAGAATAGAATAAATGAAGTAATTTGCAATGGAAGACCAAAATCGTAAGAAAGTGCTGAAAAAGAAGGAATAAAAGAGGATTTTCGCCAAGCATAATATAAAAAAGCGGTAATAAACGGGAGAAAGAATGGAATAAACAATTATAATTGCCAAAGAAACACTACAAAAATGGGAGTAAACGCGAGAAAGAATGGAATACTCCACGTTTATCGCCAATGAAGCAAAAAAAACAGAGATTAAACGCAAAAAACGAAAATAAAACTTTGTTGATTACCAAGAAAGGCCGAAAAACATTGATAAAACGCAAGAAAGAACGAAATAAACAAAGTAATTTGCCAAAGAAGACAGAAAATCTGGAAAAAAAGCAAGAAAGGATGGCATATAAGAGGTTCAAAGCCAATAATGGCCGGAAAATCTGGAGTAAACGCGAATCATGGAAGAATAATCAAGGTATTGCAAAAAATGATCGAAAATACGATTTTAAACGCAAGAAAGAATAGAATAAAAGAAGTAATTCGCAATGGAAGACCAAAATCATAAGAAAGTGCTGAAAAAGAAGGAATAAAAGAGGATTTTCGCCAAGCATAATATAAAAAAGCGGTAATAAACGGGAGAAAGAATGGAATAAACAATGATAATTGCCAAGGAATACAGAAAAAATGGGAGTAAACGCGAGAAAGAATGAAATAATCCATGTTTATCGCCAATGAAGCAAAAAAAACAGAGATTAAACGAAAAAAACCAAAATAAAACTTTTTTTGATTGCCAAGAAAGGCCTAAAACATTTAGAAAACGCAAGAAAGAATGAAATAAACGAGGTAATTTGCAGAAGAAGACAGAAAATCTGGAGAAAGAAACTCAAGAAAGAATGGCATATAAGAGATTTAAAGACAATATTGGCCGGAAAAGCTGGAGGTAAAACGCGAATCATGGAAGAATAATCAAGGTATTGCAAAAAATGACCGAAAATACGATTTTAAACGCAAGAAAGAATAGAATAAAAGAAGTAATTCGCAATGGAAGACCAAAATCGTAAGAAAGTTCTGAAAAAGAAGGAATAAAAGAGGATTTTCGCCAAGCATAATATAAAAAAGCGGTAATAAACGGGAGAGAAAAGAATGGAATAAACAATTATAATTGCCAAGGAACACTACAAAAATGGGAGTAAACGCGAGAAAGAATGAAATAATCCATGTTTATCGCCAATGAAGCAAAAAAACCGAGATTAAACGCAAAAAAACGAAAATAAAACTTTTTTGATTGCCAAGAAAGGCCGAAAACATTGATAAAACGCAAGAAAGAATGAAATAAACAAGGTAATTTGCCAAAGAAGACAGAAAATCTGGAAAAACGCAAGAAAGGATGGCATATAAGAGGTTCAAAGCCAATAATGGCCTTAAAAGCTGGAGTAAACGCGAATCATGGAAGAATAATCAAGGTATTGCAAAAAATGATCGAAAATACGATTTTAAAACGCAAGAAAGAATAGAATAAAAGAAGTAATTCGCAATGGAAGACCAAAATCGTAAGAAAGTGCTGAAAAAGAAGGAAATAAAGGAGGGATTTTCGCCAAGCATAATATAAAAAAGCGGTAATAAACGGGAGAAAGAAGATGAATAAACAATAAAATTGCCAAGGAACACTACAAAAATGGGAGGTAAACGGCGAAGGAAGAATGAAATAATCCATGTTTATCGCAAATGAAGCAAAAAAACCGAGATTAAACGCAAAAAAACGAAAATAAAACTTTGTTGATTACAAAGAAAGGCCGAAAAAAAACATTGATAAAACGCAAGAAAGAACGAAATAAACGAAGGGGTAATTTGCCAAAGAAGACAGAAAATATGGAAAAACGCAAGAAAGGATGGAATAAAAGAGAATCAAAACAAATAATAGCAGGAAAAAGCTGGAGTAAACGCGAATCATGGAAGAATAATCAAGGTATTTGCCAAAAATGATCGAAAAAATGATTTTAAACGCAAGAAAGAATAGAATAAAAGAGGTAATTTGCAATGGAAGACTGAAAATCGTAAGAAAGTAATGAATAAGAATGAATAGAAGAGGATTTTAGCCAAGCAAAAGCTAAAAAAGGGAAATAAACGGGGAGAAGGAATGGAATAAACAATGATAATTGCCAAGGAATACAGAAAAAATGGGAGTAAACGCGAGAAAGAATGAAATAATCCAAGTTAATCGCCAAAGATGCAAAAAACCGAAATTAAACGCTTAAATTGAATTTAAATCTTTGTTGATTGCCAAGAAAGGCCTAAAACATTGTTAAAACGCATGAAAGAATGAAATAAACGAGGTAATTTGCCAAAGAAGACAGAAAATCTGGAAAAACGCAAGAAAGGATGGGAATAAAAGAGAATCAAAGCCAATAATGGCCGGAAAAGCTGAAGTAAACGCAAATCATGGAAGAATAATCAAGGTATTTGCAAAAAATGATCGAAAAATACGATTTTAAACGCAAGAAAGTATAGAAGAAAAGAAGTAATTCGCAATGGAAGACCAAAATCGTAAGAAAGTGCTGAAAAAGAAGGAATAAAGAGGATTTTCGCCAAGCATAATATAAAAAAGCGGTAATAAACGTGAGAAAGAATGGAATAAAACAATTATAATTGCCGCGGAACACTGAAAAAATGGGAGTAAACGCGAGAAAGAATGAAATAATCCAAGTTTATCGCCAATGAATCAAAAAAACCGAGATTAAACGCAAAAAAACGAAAATTAAACTTTGTTGATTGCCAAGAAAAGGCCGAAAAACATTGATAAAACGCAAGAAAGAATGAAATAAACAAGGTAATTTGCCAAAGAATACAGAAAATCTGGAAAAACGCAAGAAAGTATGGAATAAAAGAGAATCAAATCCAATAATGGTCGGAAAAGCTGGAGGTAAACGCGAATTATTGAAGAATAATCAAGGTATTTGCCAAAAAATGATCAAAAAATACGATATTAACGCAAGAAAGAGTAGAATAAAAAGGTAATTCGCAATGGAAGAATGAAAATCGTAAGAAAGTGCTGAAAAAGTGGAAATAGAAGAGGATTTTTGCCAAGCATAAGCAAAAAACGGTAATAAACGGGAGAAGAACTGGAATAAACAATGATAATTGTCAAGGAAGACAGAAAAAATGGGAGTAAACGCGAGAAGAAGAATGAAATAATCCAATTAATCGCCAATGAAGCAAAAAAACCAGGATTAAACGCAAAAAACGAAGGTTGAACTTTGTTTGATTGCCAAGAAAGGCCTAAAACATTGATAAAACGCAAGAAAGAATGAAATAAACGAGGTAATTTGCCTAAGAAGACAGAAAATCTGGAAAAACGCAAGAAAGGATGGAATAAATGAGAATCAAAGCCAATAATGGCAGGAAAAGGCTGGAGTAAACGCGAATTATGGAAGAATAATCAAGGTATTTGCAAAAAATGATCGAAAATACGATTTTAAAATTAAGAATGAATAGAATAAAAGAAGTAATACGCAACGGAAGACCAAAATCGTAAGAAAGTGCTGAAAAATAAGGAATGAAAGAGGATTTTCGCCAAGCATAATATATAAAAAAGCGGTAATAAACGCGGAGAAAGAATGGAATAAACAATTATAATTGCCAAGAAAGACTAAAAAAATGGGAGTAAACGCGAGAAAGAATGAAATAATCAATGTTTATCGCCAATGAGGCAAAAAAACCGAGATTAAACGCAAAAAAACGATAATAAAACTTTGTTGATTGCCAAGAAAGGCCGAAAAACATTGATAAAACGCAAGAAAGAATGAAATAAACGAGGGTAATTTGCCAAAGAAGTCAGAAAATCTGTAAACACGCAAGAAAAGGATGGAATAAAAGAGAATCAAAGCCAATAATGGCCGGTAAAGCTAGAGTAAACGCGAATCAGAAAAGAATAAACAAGGTATTTGCCAAAAATGATCAAAAAACGATTTTAAACGCAAGAAAGAATAGAATAAAAGAGGTAATTCGCAATGGAAGACTGAAAATCGTAAGAAAGTGCTGAAAAAGAAGGAATAGAAGAGGATTTTAGCCAAGCAAAATATAAAAAAGCGGTAACAAACGGTAGAAAGAATGGAATAAACAATTATAATTGCCAAGAAAGACTAAAAAAATGGGAGTAAACGCGAGAAAGAATGAAATAATCAATGTTTATCGCCAATGAGGCAAAAAAACCGAGATTAAACGCAAAAAACGAAAATAAAACTTTGTTGATTGCCAAGAAAGGCCGAAAAACATTGATAAAACGCAAGAAAGAATGAAATTGACGAGGTAATTTGCCAAAGAAGTCAGAAAATCTGTAAACACGCAAGAAAGGATGGAATAAAAGAGAATCAAAGCCAATAATGGCCGGTAAAGCTGGAGTAAACGCGAATCAGAAAAGAATAAACAAGGTATTTGCCAAAAATGATCAAAAAACGATTTTAAACGCAAGAAAGAATAGAATAAAAGAGGTAATTCGCAATGGAAGACTGAAAATCGTAAGAAAGTGCTGAAAAAGAAGGAATAGAAGAGGATTATAGCCAAGCAAAAGCTAAAAAAGGGAAATAAACGGGAGAAGGAATGGAATAAAACAATGATATTGCCAAGGAATACAGAAAAAAATGGGAGTAAACGCGAGAAAGAATGAAATAATCCAAGTTAATCGCCAAAGATGCAAAAAAACCGAAATTAAACGCTTACATTAAATTTAAATCTTTGTTGATTGCCAAGAAGGCCTAAAACATTGATAAAACGCAAGAAAGAATGAAATAAACGAGGGTAATTTGCCAAAGAAGACAGAAAATCTGGAAAAACGCAAGAAAGGATGGCATATAAGAGGTTCAAAGCCAATAATGGCCTTAAAAGCTGGAGTAAACGCGAATCATGGAAGAATAATCAAGGTATTGCAAAAAATGATCGAAAATACGATTTTAAACGCAAGAAAGAATAGAATAAAAGAAGTAATTCGCAATGGAAGACCAAAATCGTAAGAAAGTGCTGAAAAAGAAGGAATAAAGGAGGATTTTCGCCAAGCATAATATAAAAAAGCGGTAATAAACGGGAGAAAGAATGGAATAAACAATAAAATTGCCAAGGAACACTACAAAAATGGGAGTAAACGCGAGAAAGAATGAAATAATCCATGTTTATCGCAAAATGAAGCAAAAAAACCGAGATTAAACGCAAAAAAAACGAAAATAAAACTTTGTTGATTACAAAGAAAGGCCGAAAAACATTGATAAAACGCAAGAAAGAACGAAATAAACGAGGGTAATTTGCCAAAGAAGACAGAAAATATGGAAAAACGCAAGAAAGGATGGAATAAAAGAGAATCAAAGCCAAATAATAGCAGGGAAAAGCTGGAGTAAACGCGAATCATGGAAGAATAATCAAGGTATTTGCCAAAAATGATCGAAAAAATGATTTTAAACGCAAGAAAGAATAGAATAAAAGAGGTAATTTGCAATGGAAGACTGAAAATCGTAAGAAAGTAATGAATAAGAATGAATAGAAGAGGATTTTAGCCAAGCAAAAGCTAAAAAAGGGAAATAAACGGGAGAAGGAATGGAATAAACAATGATAATTGCCAAGGAATACAGAAAAAAATGGGAGGTAAACGCGAGAAAGAATGAAATAATCCAAGTTAATCGCCAAAGATGCAAAAAACCGAAATTAAACGCTTAAATTGAATTTAAATCTTTGTTGATTGCCAAGAAAGGCCTAAAACATTGTTAAAACGCATTGAAAGAATGAAATAAACGAGGTAATTTGCCAAAGAAGACAGAAAATCTGGAAAAACGCAAGAAAGGATGGAATAAAAGAGAATCAAAGCCAATAATGGCCGGAAAAGCTGAAGTAAACGCAAATCATGGAAGAATAATCAAGGTATTTGCAAAAAATGATCGAAAATACGATTTTAAACGCAAGAAAGTATAGAAGAAAAGAAGTAATTCGCAATGGAAGACCAAAATCGTAAGAAAGTGCTGAAAAAGAAGGAATAAAGAGGATTTTCGCCAAGCATAATATAAAAAAGCGGTAATAAACGTGAGAAAGAATGGAATAAACAATTATAATTGCCGCGGAACACTGAAAAAATGGGAGTAAACGCGAGAAAGAATGAAATAATCCAAGTTTATCGCCAATGAAGCAAAAAAACCGAGATTAAACGCAAAAAAAACGAAAATAAAACTTTGTTGATTACAAAGAAAGGCCGAAAAACATTGATAAAACGCAAGAAAGAACGAAATAAACGAGGGTAATTTGCCTAAGAAGACAGAAAATCTGGAAAAAACGCAAGAAAGGATGGAATAAATGAGAATCAAAGCCAATAATGGCAGGAAAAGCTGGAGTAAACGCGAATTATGGAAGAATAATCAAGGGTATTTGCAAAAAATGATCGAAAATACGATTTTAAAATTAAGAATGAATAGAATAAAAGAAGTAATACGCAACGGAAGACCAAAATCGTAAGAAAGTGCTGAAAAATAAGGAATGAAAGAGGATTTTCGCCAAGCATAATATAAAAAAGCGGTAATAAACGGGGAGAAAGAATGGAATAAACAATTATAATTGCCAAGAAAGACTAAAAAAATGGGAGTAAACGCGAGAAAGAATGAAATAATCAATGTTTATCGCCAATGAGGCAAAAAAAACCGAGATTAAACGCAAAAAAACGATAATAAAACTTTGTTGATTGCCAAGAAAGGCCGAAAAACATTGATAAAACGCAAGAAAGAATGAAATAAACGAGGTAATTTGCCAAAGAAGTCAGAAAATCTGTAAACACGCAAGAAAGGATGGAATAAAAGAGAATCAAAGCCAATAATGGCCGGTAAAGCTAGAGTAAACGCGAATCAGAAAAGAATAAACAAGGGTATTTGCCAAAAATGATCAAAAAACGATTTTAAACGCAAGAAAGAATAGAATAAAAGAGGTAATTCGCAATGGAAGACTGAAAAATCGCAAGAAAGTGCTGAAAAAGAAGGAATAGAAGAGGATTATAGCCAAGCAAAAGCTAAAAAAGGGAAATAAACGGGAGAAGGAATGGAATAAACAATGATAATTGCCAAGGAATACAGAAAAAAATGGGAGTAAACGCGAGAAAGAATGAAATAATCCAAGTTAATCGCCAAAGATGCAAAAAAACCGAAATTAAACGCTTACATTAAATTTAAATCTTTGTTGATTGCCAAGAAAGGCCTAAAACATTGATAAAACGCAAGAAAGAATGAAATAAACGAGGTAATTTGCCAAAGAAGACAGAAAATCTGGAAAAACGCAAGAAAGGATGGAATAAAAGAGAATCAAAGCCAATAAAGCCAGAAAAGCTGAAGTAAATGCGAATCATGGAAGAATAATCAAGGTATTTGCAAAAAATGATCGAAAATACGATTTTAAACGCAAGAAAGTATAGAATAAAAGAAGTAATTCGCAATGGACGACCAAAATCGTAAGAAAGTGCTGAAAAAGAAGGAATAAAAAAGGATTTTCGCCAAGCAAAATATAAAAAAGCGGTAATAAATGGGAGAGAAGAATGGAATAAACAATTATAATTGCCGCGGAACACTACAAAAATGGGGAGTAAACGCGAGAGAAAGAATGAATTAATCCATGTTTATCGCCAATGAAGCAAAAAAACAGAGATTAAACGAAAAAAAACCAAAATAAAACTTTTTTGATTGCCAAGAAAGGCCTAAAACATTTAGAAAACGCAAGAAAGAATGAAATAAACGAGGTAATTT
Source organism: Tanypteryx hageni (assembly GCA_028673005.1). NCBI lineage: Eukaryota > Metazoa > Arthropoda > Insecta > Odonata > Petaluridae > Tanypteryx > Tanypteryx hageni. Next base: position 40,755 of record JAJPWW010000249.1, read on the forward strand.
GCCAAAGAAGACAGAAAATCTGGGAAAAACGCAAGAAAGGATGTCATATAAGAGGTTCAAAGCCAATAATGGCCGGAAAAGCTGGAGTAAAAGCGAATCATGGAAGAATAATCAAGGAATTGCAAAAAATGATCGAAAATACGATTTTAAACGCAAGAAAGAATAGAATAAAAGAAGTAATTCGCAATGGAAGACTGAAAATCGTAAGAAAGTGCTGAAAAAGAAGGAATAAAAGAGGATTTTCGCCAAGCATAATATAAAAAAGCGGTAATAAACGGGAGAAAGAATGGAAATAAACAATTATAATTGCCGCGGAACACTACAAAAATGGGAGTAAACGCGAGAAAGAATGAAATACTCCATGTTTATCGCCAATGAAGCAAAAAAACCGAGATTAAACGCAAAAAACGAAAATAAAACTTTTTTGATTGCCAAGAAAGGCCGAAAACATTGATAAAACGCAATAAAGAATGAAATAAACAAGGTAATTTGCCAAAGAAGACAGAAAATCTGGAAAAACGCAAGAAGCAAAAAAACCGAGATTAAACGCAAAAAAACGAAAATAAAACTTTGTTGATTACAAAGAAAGGCCGAAAAACATTGATAAAAACGCAAGAAAGAACGAAATAAACGAGGTAATTTGCCTAAGAAGACAGAAAATCTGGAAAAAACGCAAGAAAGGATGGAATAAATGAGAATCAAAGCCAATAATGGCAGGAAAAGCTGGAGTAAACGCGAATTATGGAAGAATAATCAAGGTATTTGCAAAAAATGATCGAAAATACGATTTTTAAAATTAAGAATGAATAGAATAAAAGAAGTAATACGCAACGGAAGACCAAAATCGTAAGAAAGTGCTGAAAAATAAGGAATGAAAGAGGATTTTCGCCAAGCATAATATAAAAAAGCGGTAATAAACGGGAGAAAGAATGGAATAAACAATTATAATTGCCAAGAAAGACTAAAAAAATGGGAGTAAACGCGAGAAAGAATGAAATAATCAATGTTTATCGCCAATGAGGCAAAAAAACCGAGATTAAACGCAAAAAACGATAATAAAACTTTGTTGATTGCCAAGAAAGGCCGAAAAACATTGATAAAACGCAAGAAAGAATGAAATAAACGAGGTAATTTGCCAAAGAAGTCAGAAAATCTGTAAACACGCAAGAAAGGATGGAATAAAAGAGAATCAAAGCCAATAATGGCCGGTAAAGCTAGAGGTAAACGCGAATCAGAAAAGAATAAACAAGGGTATTTGCCAAAAATGATCAAAAAACGATTTTAAACGCAAGAAAGAATAGAATAAAAGAGGTAATTCGCAATGGAAGACTGAAAATCGCAAGAAAGTGCTGAAAAAGAAGGAATAGAAGAGGATTATAGCCAAGCAAAAGCTAAAAAAGGGAAATAAACGGGAGAAGGAATGGAATAAACAATGATAATTGCCAAGGAATACAGAAAAAATGGGAGTAAACGCGAGAAAGAATGAAATAATCCAAGTTAATCGCCAAAGATGCAAAAAAACCGAAATTAAACGCTTACATTAAATTTAAATCTTTGTTGATTGCCAAGAAAGGCCTAAAACATTGATAAAACGCAAGAAAGAATGAAATAAACGAGGTAATTTGCCAAAGAAGACAGAAAATCTGGAAAAACGCAAGAAAGGATGGAATAAAAGAGAATCAAAGCCAATAAAGCCAGAAAAGCTGAAGTAAATGCGAATCATGGAAGAATAATCAAGGTATTTGCAAAAAATGATCGAAAATACGATTTTAAACGCAAGAAAGTATAGAATAAAAGAAGTAATTCGCAATGGAAGACCAAAATCGTAAGAAAGTGCTGAAACAGAAGGAATAAAAAAGGATTTTCGCCAAGCAAAATATAAAAAAAGCGGTAATAAACGGTAGAAAGAATGGAATAAACAATTATAATTGCCAAGAAAGACTAAAAAAATGGGAGTAAACGCGAGAAAGAATGAAATAATCAATGTTTATCGCCAATGAGGCAAAAAAAACCGAGATTAAACGCAAAAAAACGATAATAAAACTTTGTTGATTGCCAAGAAAGGCCGAAAAACATTGATAAAACGCAAGAAAGAATGAAATAAACGAGGTAATTTGCCAAAGAAGTCAGAAAATCTGTAAACACGCAAGAAAGGATGGAATAAAAGAGAATCAAAGCCAATAATGGCCGGTAAAGCTGGAGTAAACGCGAATCAGAAAAGAATAAACAAGGTATTTGCCAAAAATGATCAAAAAACGATTTTAAACGCAAGAACGAATAGAATAAAAGAGGTATTTCGCAATGGAAGACTGAAAATCGTAAGAAAGTGCTGAAAAAGAAGGAATAGAAGAGGATTTTAGCCAAGCAAAAGCTAAAAAAGGGAAATAAACGGGAGAAGGAGTGGAAATAAACAATGATAATTGCCAAGGAATACAGAAAAAAATGGGAGTAAACGCGAGAAAGAATGAAATAATCCAAGTTAATCGCCAAAGATGCAAAAAAAACCGAAATTAAACGCTTACATTAAATTTAAATCTTTGTTGATTGCCAAGAAAGGCCTAAAACATTGATAAAACGCAAGAAAGAATGAAATAAACGAGGTAATTTGCCAAAGAAGACAGAAAATCTGGAAAAACGCAAGAAAGGATGGAATAAAAGAGAATCAAAGCCAATAATGGCCGGAAAAGCTGGAGTAAACGCGAATCATGGAAGAATAATCAAGGTATTTGCAAAAAATGATCGAAAATACGATTTTAAACGCAAGAAAGTATAGAATAAAAGAAGTAATTCGCAATGGAAGACCAAAATCGTAAGAAAGTGCTGAAAAAGAAGAAATAAAAAAGGATTTTCGCCAAGCATAATATAAAAAAGCGGTAATAAACGGGAGAAAGAATGGAATAAACAATTATAATTGCCGCGGAACACTACAAAAATGGGAGGTAAACGCGAGAAAGAATGAATTAATCCATGTTTATCGCCAAATGAAGCAAAAAAACAGAGATTAAACGAAAAAAACCAAAATAAAACTTTTTTGATTGCCAAGAAAGGCCTAAAACATTTAGAAAACGCAAGAAAGAATGAAATAAACGAGGTAATTTGCCAAAGAAGACAGAAAATCTGGAAAAACGCAAGAAAGGATGTCATATAAGAGGTTCAAAGCCAATAATGGCCGGAAAAGCTGGAGGTAAACGCGAATCATGGAAGAATAATCAAGGAAATGCAAAAAATGATCGAAAATACGATTTTAACGCAAGAAAGAATAGAATAAAGAAGTAATTCGCAATGGAAGACCAAAATCGTAAGAAAGTGCTGAAAAAGAAGGAATAAAAGAGGATTTTCGCCAAGCATAATATAAAAAAGCGGTAATAAACGGGAGAAGAAAGAATGGAATAAACAATTATAATTGCCGCGGAACACTACAAAAATGGGAGTAAACGCGAGAAAGAATGAAATAATCCATGTTTATCGCCAATGAAGCAAAAAAAACCGAGATTAAACGCAAAAAACGAAAATAAAACTTTTTTGATTGCCAAGAAAGGCCGAAAACATTGATAAAACGCCAATAAAGAATGAAATAAACAAGGTAATTTGCCAAAGAAGACAGAAAATCTGGAAAAACGCAAGAAAGGATGGCATATAAGAGGTTCAAAGCCAATAATGGCCGGAAAAGCTGGAGTAAACGCGAATCATGGAATAATAATCAAGGTATTGCAAAAAATGATCGAAAATACGATTTTAAACGCAAGAAAGAATAGAATAAAAGAAGTAATTCGCAATGGAAGACCAAAATCGTAAGAAAGTGCTGAAAAAGAAGGAATAAAGGAGGATTTTCGCCAAGCATAATTTAAAAAAGCGGTAATAAACGGGAGAGAAAGAATGGAATAAACAATAAAATTGCCAAGGAACACTACAAAAATGGGAGTAAACGCGAGAAAGAATGAAATAATCCATGTTTATCGCCAATGAAGCAAAAAACCGAGATTAAACGCAAAAAACGAAAATAAAACTTTGTTGATTGCCAAGGAAAGCCAAAAAACATTGAGAAAACGCAAGAAAGAATGAAAAAAACGAGGTATTTTGCCAAAGAAGACAGAAAATCTGGAAAAACGCAAGAAAGGATGGAATAAAAGAGAATCAAATCCAATAATGGCAGGAAAAGCTGGAGTAAACGCAAATTATTGAAGAATCATCAAGGTATTTGCCAAAAATGATCAAAAATACGATATTAAACGCAAGAAAGAGTAGAAATAAAAAGGTAATTCGCAATGGAACAATGAAAATCGTAAGAAAGTGCGGAAAAGTGGAAATAGAAGAGGATTTTTGCTAAGCATAAGCAAAAAACGGTAATAAACGGGAGAAGAACTGGAATAAACAATGATAATTGTCAAGGAAGACAGAAAAAATGGGAAGTAATTGCGAGAAAGAATGAAATAATCCAAGTTAATCTCCAATAAAGCAAAAAAACCAGGATTAAACGCAAAAAACGAAGGTTGAACTTTGTTGATTACCAAGAAAGGCCTAAAACATTTAGAAAACGCAAGAAAGAATGAAATAAACGAGGTAATTTGCCAAAGAAGACAGAAAATCTGGAGAAAACTCAAGAAAGGATGGCATATAAGAGATTCAAAGCCAATAATGGCCGGAAAAGCCGGAGTAAACGCGAATCATGGAAGAATAATCAAGGTATTTGCAAAAAATGATCGAAAATACGATTTTAAACGCAAGAAAGAATAGAATAAATGAACTAATTTGCAATGGAAGACCAAAATCGTAAGAAAGTGCTGAAAAAGAAGGAATAAAAGAGGATTTTCGCCAAGCATAATATAAAAAAGCGGTAATAAACGGGAGAAAGAATGGAATAAACAATTATAATTGCCAAAGAACACTACAAAAAAGGGGAGGTAAACGCGAGAAAGAATGAAATACTCCATGTTTATCGCCAATGAAGCAAAAAAAACAGAGATTAAACGCAAAAAACGAAAAGAAAACTTTGTTGATTACCAAGAAAGGCCGAAAAACATTGATATAACGCAAGAAAGAACGAAATAAACAAAGTAATTTGCCAAAGAAGACAGAAAATATGGAAAAACGCAAGAAGGATGGAATAAAAGAGAATCAAATCCAATAATGGCAGGAAAAGCTAAAGTAAACGCGAATCATGGAAGAATAATCAAGGTATTTGCCAAAAATGATCGAAAATACGATTTTAAACGCAAGAAAGAATAGAATAAAAGAAGTAATTCGCAATGGAAGACCAAAATCGTAAGAAAGTGCTGAAAAAGTAGGAAATAAAAGAAGATTTTCGCCAAGCATAATATAAAAAAGCGGTAATAAACGGTAGAAAGAATGGAATAAACAATTATAATTGCCAAGAAAGACTAAAAAAATGGGAGTAAACGCGGAGAAAGAATGAAATAATCAATGTTTATCGCCAATAAGGCAAAAAAACCGAGATTAAACGCAAAAAACGATAATAAAACTTTGTTGATTGCCAAGAAAGGCCGAAAAACATTGATAAAACGCAAGAAAGAAATGAAATAAACGAGGTAATTTGCCAAAGAAGTCAGAAAATCTGTAAACACGCAAGAAAGGATGGAATAAAAGAGAATCAAAGCCAATAATGGCCGGTAAAGCTGGAGTAAACGCGAATCAGAAAATAATAAACAAGGTATTTGCCAAAAATGATCAAAAAACGATTTTAAACGCAAGAACGAATAGAATAAAAGAGGTATTTCGCAATGGAAGACTGAAAATCGTAAGAAAGTGCTGAAAAAGAAGGAATAGAAGAGGATTTTAGCCAAGCAAAAGCTAAAAAAAGGGAAATAAACGGGAGAAGGAATGGAATAAACAATGATAATTGCCAAGGAATACAGAAAAAAATGGGAGTAAACGCGAGAAAGAATGAAATAATCCAAGTTAATCGCCAAAGATGCAAAAAAACCGAAATTAAACGCTTACATTAAATTTAAATCTTTGTTGATTGCCAAGAAAGGCCTAAAACATTGATAAAACGCAAGAAAGAATGAAATAAACGAGGTAATTTGCCAAAGAAGACAGAAAATCTGGAAAAACGCAAGAAAGGATGGAATAAAAGAGAATCAAAGCCAATAATGGCCAGAAAAGCTGAAGTAAATGCGAATCATGGAAGAATAATCAAGGTATTTGCAAAAAATGATCGAAAATACGATTTTAAACGCAAGAAAGTATAGAATAAAAGAAGTAATTCGCAATGGAAGACCAAAATCGTAAGAAAGTGCTGAAAAAGAAGGAATAAAAAAGGATTTTCGCCAAGCATAATATAAAAAAGCGGTAATAAACGGGAGAAAGAATGGAATAAACAATTATAATTGCCGCGGAACACTACAAAAATGGGGAGTAAACGCGAGAGAAGAATGAATTAATCCATGTTTATCGCCAATGAAGCAAAAAAACAGAGATTAAACGAAAAAAACCAAAATAAAACTTTTTTGATTGCCAAGAAAGGCCTAAAAACATTTAGAAAACGCAAGAAAGAATGAAATAAACGAGGTAATTTGCCAAAGAAGACAGAAAATCTGGAAAAACGCAAGAAAGGATGTCATATAAGAGGTTCAAAGCCAATAATGGCCGGAAAAGCTGGAGAGTAAACGCGAATCATGGAAGAATAATCAAGGAATTGCAAAAAATGATCGAAAATACGATTTTAAACGCAAGAAAGAATAGAATAAAAGAAGTAATTCGCAATGGAAGACTGAAAATCGTAAGAAAGTGCTGAAAAAGAAGGAATAAAAGAGGATTTTCGCCAAGCATAATATAAAAAAGCGGTAATAAACGGGAGAAAGAATGGAATAAACAATTATAATTGCCGCGGAACACTACAAAAATGGGAGTAAACGCGAGAAAGAATGAAATACTCCATGTTTATCGCCAATGAAGCAAAAAAACCGAGATTAAACGCAAAAAACGAAAATAAAACTTTTTTGATTGCCAAGAAAGGCCGAAAACATTGATAAAACGCAATAAAGAATGAAATAAACAAGGTAATTTGCCAAAGAAGACAGAAAATCTGGAAAAACGCAAGAAGCAAAAAAACCGAGATTAAACGCAAAAAAACGAAAATAAAACTTTGTTGATTACAAAGAAAGGCCGAAAAACATTGATAAAACGCAAGAAAGAACGAAATAAACGAGGTAATTTGCCTAAGAAGACAGAAAATCTGGAAAAACGCAAGAAAGGATGGAATAAATGAGAATCAAAGCCAATAATGGCAGGAAAAGCTGGAGGTAAACGCGAATTATGGAAGAATAATCAAGGTATTTGCAAAAAATGATCGAAAATACGATTTTAAAATTAAGAATGAATAGAATAAAAGAAGTAATACGCAACGGAAGACCAAAATCGTAAGAAAGTGCTGAAAAATAAGGAATGAAAGAGGATTTTCGCCAAGCATAATATAAAAAAGCGGTAATAAACGGGAGAAAGAATGGAATAAACAATTATAATTGCCAAGAAAGACTAAAAAAATGGGAGTAAACGCGGAGGAGAAGAATGAAATAATCAATGTTTATCGCCAATGAGGCAAAAAAACCGAGATTAAACGCAAAAAAACGATAATAAAACTTTGTTGATTGCCAAGAAAGGCCGAAAAACATTGATAAAACGCAAGAAAGAATGAAATAAACGAGGTAATTTGCCAAAGAAGTCAGAAAAATCTGTAAACACGCAAGAAAGGATGGAATAAAAGAGAATCAAAGCCAATAATGGCCGGTAAAGCTAGAGTAAACGCGAATCAGAAAAGAATAAACAAGGTATTTGCCAAAAATGATCAAAAAACGATTTTAAACGCAAGAAAGAATAGAATAAAAGAGGTAATTCGCAATGGAAGACTGAAAATCGCAAGAAAGTGCTGAAAAAGAAGGAATAGAAGAGGAATTATAGCCAAGCAAAAGCTAAAAAAGGGAAATAAACGGGAGAAGGAATGGAATAAACAATGATAATTGCCAAGGAATACAGAAAAAATGGGAAGTAAACGCGAGAAAGAATGAAATAATCCAAGTTAATCGCCAAAGATGCAAAAAAACCGAAATTAAACGCTTACATTAAATTTAAATCTTTGTTGATTGCCAAGAAAGGCCTAAAACATTGATAAAAACGCAAGAAAGAATGAAATAAACGAGGTAATTTGCCAAAGAAGACAGAAAATCTGGAAAAACGCAAGAAAGGATGGGAATAAAAGAGAATCAAAGCCAATAAAGCCAGAAAAGCTGAAGTAAATGCGAATCATGGAAGAATAATCAAGGTATTTGCAAAAAATGATCGAAAATACGATTTTAAACGCAAGAAAGTATAGAATAAAAGAAGTAATTCGCAATGGAAGACCAAAATCGTAAGAAAGTGCTGAAACAGAAGGAATAAAAAAGGATTTTCGCCAAGCAAAATATAAAAAAGCGGTAATAAACGGTAGAAAGAATGGAATAAACAATTATAATTGCCAAGAAAGACTAAAAAAATGGAGTAAACGCGAGAAAGAATGAAATAATCAATGTTTATCGCCAATGAGGCAAAAAAACCGAGATTAAACGCAAAAAAACGATAATAAAACTTTGTTGATTGCCAAGAAAGGCCGAAAAAACATTGATAAAACGCAAGAAAGAATGAAATAAACGAGGTAATTTGCCAAAGAAGTCAGAAAAATCTGTAAACACGCAAGAAAGGATGGAATAAAAGAGAATCAAAGCCAATAATGGCGGTAAAGCTGGAGTAAACGCGAATCAGAAAAGAATAAACAAGGTATTTGCCAAAAATGATCAAAAAACGATTTTAAACGCAAGAACGAATAGAATAAAAGAGGTATTTCGCAATGGAAGACTGAAAATCGTAAGAAAGTGCTGAAAAAGAAGGAATAGAAGAGGATTTTAGCCAAGCAAAAGCTAAAAAAGGGAAATAAACGGGAGAAGGAATGGAATAAACAATGATAATTGCCAAGGAATACAGAAAAAATGGGAGTAAACGCGAGAAAGAATGAAATAATCCAAGTTAATCGCCAAAGATGCAAAAAAACCGAAATTAAACGCTTACATTAAATTTAAATCTTTGTTGATTGCCAAGAAAGGCCTAAAACATTGATAAAACGCAAGAAAGAATGAAATAAACGAGGTAAATTTGCCAAAGAAGACAGAAAATCTGGAAAAACGCAAGAAAGGATGGAATAAAAGAGAATCAAAGCCAATAATGGCCGGAAAAGCTGGAGTAAACGCGAATCATGGAAGAATAATCAAGGTATTTGCAAAAAATGATCGAAAATACGATTTTAAACGCAAGAAAGTATAGAATAAAAGAAGTAATTCGCAATGGAAGACCAAAATCGTAAGAAAGTGCTGAAAAAGAAGAAATAAAAAAGGATTTTCGCCAAGCATAATATAAAAAAAGCGGTAATAAACGGGAGAAAGAATGGAATATAAACAATTATAATTGCCGCGGAACACTACAAAAATGGGAGTAAACGCGAGAAAGAATGAATTAATCCATGTTTATCGCCAATGAAGCAAAAAAACAGAGATTAAACGAAAAAAAACCAAAATAAAACTTTTTTGATTGCCAAGAAAGGCCTAAAACATTTAGAAAACGCAAGAAAGAATGAAATAAACGAGGTAATTTGCCAAAGAAGACAGAAAATCTGGAAAAAACGCAAGAAAGGATGTCATATAAGAGGTTCAAAGCCAATAATGGCCGGAAAAGCTGGAGTAAACGCGAATCATGGAAGAATAATCAAGGAATTGCAAAAAATGATCGAAAATACGATTTTAAACGCAAGAAAGAATAGAATAAAAGAAGTAATTCGCAATGGAAGACTGAAAATCGTAAGAAAGTGCTGAAAAAAGAAGGAATAAAAGAGGATTTTCGCCAAGCATAATATAAAAAAGCGGTAATAAACGGGAGAAAGAATGGAATAAACAATTATAATTGCCGCGGAACACTACAAAAATGGGAGTAAACGCGAGAAAGAATGAAATAATCCATGTTTATCGCCAATGAAGCAAAAAAAACCGAGATTAAACGCAAAAAAACGAAAATAAAACTTTTTTGATTGCCAAGAAAGGCCGAAAACATTGATAAAACGCAATAAAGAATGAAATAAACAAGGTAATTTGCCAAAGAAGACAGAAAATCTGGAAAAAACGCAAGAAAGGATGGCATATAAGAGGTTCAAAGCCAATAATGGCCGGAAAAGCTGGAGTAAACGCGAATCATGGAATAATAATCAAGGTATTGCAAAAAATGATCGAAAATACGATTTTAAACGCAAGAAAGAATAGAATAAAAGAAGTAATTCGCAATGGAAGACCAAAATCGTAAGAAAGTGCTGAAAAAGAAGGAATAAAGGAGGA
>JAJPWW010000250.1:0-37604 GCA_028673005.1 Tanypteryx hageni
AGTTCTTCTCCCGTTTATTACCGTTTTTTTCGCATATGCTTGGCGAAATTCCTTTTCTATTTCCACTTTTTTCAGCACTTTCTTTACGATTTTCAGTCTTCCATTGCGAATTACCTTCTTATTCTATTCTTTTTTGCGTTTAATATCGTATTTTTGATCATTTTTGGAAAATACCTTGAATATTCTTCAATAATTCGCGTTTTCACCAGCTTTTCCGGCCATTATTGGATTTGATTCTCTTTTATTCCATCCTTTCTTGCGTTTTTTCCAGATTTTCTGTCTTCTTTGGCAAAATACCTCGTTTCTTTCATTCTATCTTGCGTTTTATCAATGTTTTTTGGCTTTACTTTGCAATCAACAAAGTTTTACATTCGTTTTTTGCGTTTAATCCCGGTTTTTTTGCATCCTTGGCGATTAACTTGGATTATTTCATTCTTTTTTCCCGTTTACTCCCATTTTTTCCTGTATTCCTTGCCATTTATCATTAATTATTCCATTCCTTCTCCCGTTTATTACACTTTTTTAGCTTTTGCTTGGCTAAAATCCTTTCTATTCCTTCTTTTTTAGCACTTCCTACGATTTTCAGTCTTCCATTGCGAATTATCTCTTTTATTCTATTCTTTCTTGCGTTTAAAATCGTATTTTCGATCATTTTTGGCAAATACCTTGATTATTCTTCTCATGATTCGCGTTTACTCCAGCTTTTCCTGCCATTATTGTCTTTGATTCTCTTTTATTCCATCCTTTCTTGCGTTTTTCCAGATTTTCTGTTTTCTTTGGCATATTACCTCGTATATTTCATTCTTTCTTGCGTTTTTTTAAATGTTTTTCGGCCTTTCTTGGCAATCACCAAGATTTATTTTCGTTTTTTTTGCGTTTAATCTCGGTTTTTTTTGCTTCATTGGCGATAAACATTGATTATTTCATTCTTTCTCGCGTTTTACTCCCATTTTTTCAGTCTTCCTTGGCAATTATAACTGTTTATTCCATTCCTTCCCCGTTTATTACAGCTTTTTTCGGGTATGCTTGGCGAAAATCCTCTTTTATTCCTTCTTATTTAGCACTTTCTTACGATTTTCGGTCTTCCATTTTGAATTATTTCCATTATTCTATTCTTTCTGGCGTTTAACATCGTATTTTCGATCATTTTTGGCAAATACCTTGTTTAGTCTTCCCTGATTCGCGTTTACTCCAGTTTTCCGGCCGTTATTGGCTTTGATTCTTTTTTATTCCATCCTTTCCTGCGTTTTCCAGATTTTCTGTCTTCTTTGGCAAATTACCTCGTTTATTTCATTCTTTCTTGCGTTTTTTTCAATGTTTTTCGGCCTTTCTTGTCAATCAACAAAGTTTTATTTTCGTTTTTTTGCGTTTAATATCGGTTTTTTTTGCTTCATTGGCGATAAACATTGATTATTTCATTCTTTCTCGCGTTTACTCCCATTTTTTCAGTCTTCCTTGGCAATTATAATTGTTTATTCCATTCTTTCTCCCGTTTATTACCGCTTTTTTATATTTTGCTTGGCGAAAATCCTCTTTTATTCCTTCTTTTTCAGCACTTTCTTACGATTTTGGTCTTCCATTGCGAATTACTTCTTTTATTCTATACTTTCTTGCGTTTAAAATTGTATTTTCGATCATTTTTTGCAAATACCTTGATTATTCTTCCATGATTCGCGTTTTACTCTAGCTTTTCCGGCCATTATTGGCTTTAAATCTCTTATATGCCAGCCTTTCTTGAGTTTTCTCAAGATTTTCTGTCTTCTTTGGCAAATTACCTCGTTTATTTCATTCTTTCTTGCGTTTTCTAAATGTTTTAGGCCTTTCTTGGCAATCAACAAAGTTCAACCTTCGTTTTTTGCGTTTAATCCTGGTTTTTTTTTGCTTCATTGGCGATTAACTTGGGATTATTTCATTGTTTCTCGCGTTTACTCCCCATTTTTTCTGTCTTCCTTGACAATTATCATTGTTTATTCTAGTTCTTCTCCCGTTTATTACCGTTTTTTTCGCATATGCTTGGCGAAAATCCTTTTCTATTTCCACTTTTTCAGCACTTTCTTACGATTTTCAGTCTTCCATTGCGAATTACCTTTTTATTCTATTCTTTCTTGCGTTTTAATATCGTATTTTTGATATTTTTTGGCAAATACCTTGATTATTCTTCAATAATTCGCGTTGTACTCCAGCTTTTCCGGCCATTATTGGATTTGATTCTCATTTATTCCATCCTTTCTTGCGTTTTTCCAGATTTTTCCGTCTTCTTTGGCAAATTACCTCGTTTTATTTCATTCATTCTTGCGTTTTATCAATGTTTTACGCCTTTCTTGGCAATCAACAAAGATTTACCTTCAATTCAAGCGTTTAATCCCGGTTTTTTTTTGCATCCTTTGGCCATAAACTAGGATTATTTCATACTTTCTCGCGTTTAATCCCAGTTTTTCTGTATTTCTTGGCAATTATCTTTGTTTATTCCATTCCTTCTCCCGTTTATTTCCCTTTTTTAGCTTTTGCTTGGCTATTATCCTCTTCTATTCCTTCTTTTTCAGCACTTTCTTACGATTTTTCAGTCTTCCATTGCGAATTACCTCTTTTATTCTATTCTTTCTTGCGTTTAAAATCTTTTTTTTCGATCATTTTTGGCAAATACCTTGTTTATTCTTCCTGATTCGCGTTTTACTCTAGCTTTACCGGCCATTATTGGCTTTGATTCTCTTTTATTAGATCCTTTCTTGCGTTTTTACAGATTTTCTGACTTCTTTGGCAAATTACCTCGTTTATTTCATTCTTTCTTGCGTTTTCTAAATGTTTTAGGCCTTTCTTGGCAATCAACAAAGTTTTACCTTCGTTTTTCTCGTTCAACGCCGGTTATTTTGCTTCCTTGGCTATTAACTTGGATTATTTCATTCTTTCTGGCGTTTACTCCCATTTTTTCTGTCTTCCTTGACAATTATCATTGTTTATTCCAGTTCTTCTCCCGTTTATTACTGTTGTTTCGCATATGCTTGGCGAAAATCCTTTTCTATTTCCACTTTTTCAGCACTTTCTTACGATTTTCAGTCTTCCATTGCGAATTACCTTTTTATTCTATTCTTTCTTGCGTTTAATATCGTATTTTTGATATTTTTTGGCAAATACCTTGATTATTCTTCAATAATTCGCGTTTACTCCAGCTTTTCCGGCCATTATTGGATTTGATTCTCTTTTATTCCATCCTTTCTTGCGTTTTTCCAGATTTTCCGTCTTCTTTGGCAAATTACCTCGTTTATTTCATTCATTCTTGCGTTTTATCAATGTTTTACGCCTTTATTGGCAATCAACAAAGATTTAAATTCAATTTAAGCGTTTAATTTCAGTTTTTTTGCAGCCTTGGCGATTAACTTGGATTATTTCATTCTTTCTCGCGTTTAATCCCATTTTTTCTGGATTCCTTGGCAATTATCATTGTTTATTCCATTTTTTCTTCCGTTATATTTCCCTTTTTTAGCATTTGCTTGGCTAAAATCCTCTTCTATTCCTTCTTTTTCAGCACTTTCTTACGATTTTCAGTCTTCCATTGCGAATTACCTCTTTTATTCTATTCTTTCTTTCATTCAAAATCGTTTTTTTCGATCTTTTTTGGCAAATACCTTGTTTATTCTTCCTGATTCATGTTTACTCCAGCTTTTCCGGCCAACATTGGCTTTGATTCTCTTTTATTCCATTCTTTCTTGCGTTTTTCCAGATTTTCTGTCTTCTTTGGCAAATTACCTCGTTTATTTCATTCTTTCTTGCGTTTTATCAATGTTTTTCGGCCTTTCTTGGCAATCAACAAAGTTTTATTTTCGTTTTTTGCGTTTAATCTCGGTTTTTTTGCTTCATTGGCGATTAACATGGATTATTACATTCTTTCTCGCGTTTACTCCCATTTTTTCAGACTTCCTTGGCAATTATAATTGTTTTATTCCATTCCTTACCCCGTTTATTACATCTTTTTCGGTTATGCTTGGCGAAAACCCTCTTTAATTCCTTCTTATTTAGCACTTTCTTACGATTTTCGGTCTTCCATTTTTGAATTATCTCTATTATTCCATTCTTTCTGGCGTTTAATATCGTTTTTTCGATCATTTTTTGGCAAATACCTTGTTTATTCTTCCCTAATTCGCGTTTACTTAAGCTTTTCCGGCCATCATTGGCTTTGATTCTCTTTTATTCCATCCTTTCTTGCGTTTTTACAGATTTTCTGACTTCTGTGGTAAATTACCTCTTTTATTTAACTCTTTTCTTGCGTTTTCTCAATGTTTTTCGGCCTTTCATGGCAATCAACAAAGATTTACCTTCAATTTACGCGTTTAATCCCGGTTTTTTTGCATCCTTGGCGATTAACATGGATTTATTCATTCTTTTTCGCGTTTACTCCCATTTTTTCTGTATTCCTTGGCAATTATCATTGTTTATTCCATTCCTTCTCCCGTTTATTACCCTTTTTTAGCTTTTGCTTGGCTAAAATCCTTTCTATTCCTTTTTTTCAGCACTTTCTTACGATTTTCAGTGTTCCATTGCGAATTACCTCTTTTATTTCTATTCTTTCTTGCGTTTTAAAATCGTATAATTGATCATTTTTGGCAAATACCTTGATTATTCTTCCATGATTTGCGTTTACTCCAGCTTTTCCTGCCATTATTGGCTTTGATTCTCTTTTATTCCATCCTTTATGCGTTTTTGCAGATTTCTGTCTTCTGTAGCGAATTACCTCGTATATTTCATTCTTTCTTGCGTTTTTTTCAATGTTTTTCGGCCTTTCTTGGCAATCACCAAAGATTTATTTTCGTTTTTTGCGTTTAATCCTGGTTTTTTTGCTTCATTGGCGATAAAACATGGATTATTTCATTCTTTCTAGCGTTTTACTCCCATTTTTTCTGTCTTCCTTGACAATTATCATTGTTTATTCCAGTTCTTCTCCCGTTTATTACCGTTTTTTCGCATATGCTTGGCGAAATTCCTTTTCTATTTCCACTTTTTCAGCACTTTCTTACGATTTTCAGTCTTCCATTGCGAATTACCTTCTTATTCTATTCTTTTTTGCGTTTAATATCGTATTTTTGATCATTTTTGGAAAATACCTTGAATATTCTTCAATAATTCGCGTTTTCACCAGCTTTTCCGGCCATTATTGGATTTGATTCTCTTTTATTCCATCCTTTCTTGCGTTTTTCCAGATTTTCTGTCTTCTTTGGCAAAATACCTCGTTTCTTTCATTCTATCTTGCGTTTTATCAATGTTTTTTGGCTTTACTTTGCAATCAACAAAGTTTTTACATTCGTTTTTTTTGCGTTTAATCCCGGTTTTTTTGCATCCTTGGCGATTAACTTGGATTATTTCATTCTTTTTCCCGTTTACTCCCATTTTTTCTGTATTCCTTGCCATTTATCATTAATTATTCCATTCCTTCTCCCGTTTTATTACACTTTTTTAGCTTTTGCTTGGCTAAAATCCTTTCTATTCCTTCTTTTTTAGCACTTCCTACGATTTTCAGTCTTCCATTGCGAATTATCTCTTTTATTCTATTCTTTCTTGCGTTTTAAAATCGTATTTTCGATCATTTTTGGCAAATACCTTGATTATTCTTCCATGATTCGCGTTTTACTCCAGCTTTTCCTGCCATTATTGTCTTTGATTCTCTTTTTATTCCATCTTTCTTGCGTTTTCCAGATTTTCTGTTTTCTTTGGCATATTACCTCGTATATTTCATTCTTTCTTGCGTTTTTTAAATGTTTTTCGGCCTTTCTTGGCAATCACCAAAGATTTATTTTCGTTTTTTTTGCGTTTAATCTCGGTTTTTTTTGCTTCATTGGCGATAAACATTGATTATTTCATTCTTTCTCGCGTTTTACTCCCATTTTTTCAGTCTTCCTTGGCAATTATAACTGTTTATTCCATTCCTTCCCCCGTTTATTACAGCTTTTTCGGGTTATGCTTGGCGAAAATCCTCTTTTATTCCTTCTTATTTAGCACTTTCTTACGATTTTCGGTCTTCCATTTTGAATTATTTCCATTATTCTATTCTTTCTGGCGTTTTAACATCGTATTTTCGATCATTTTTTGGCAAATACCTTGTTTATTCTTCCCTGATTCGCGTTTACTCCAGTTTTCCGGCCGTTATTGGCTTTGATTCTTTTTTATTCCATCCTTTCCTGCGTTTTCCAGATTTTCTGTCTTCTTTGGCAAATTACCTCGTTTATTTCATTCTTTCTTGCGTTTTTTCAATGTTTTTCGGCCTTTCTTGTCAATCAACAAAGTTTTATTTTCGTTTTTTGCGTTTAATATCGGTTTTTTTTGCTTCATTGGCGATAAACATTGATTATTTCATTCTTTCTCGCGTTTACTCCCATTTTTTCAGTCTTCCTTGGCAATTATAATTGTTTATTCCATTCTTTCTCCCGTTTATTACCGCTTTTTTATATTATGCTTGGCGAAAATCCTCTTTTATTCCTTCTTTTTCAGCACTTTCTTACGATTTTCGGTCTTCCATTGCGAATTACTTTTTTTATTCTATTTTTTCTTGTGTTTTAAAATCGTATTTTCGATCATTTTTTGCAAATACCTTGATTATTCTTCCATGATTCGCGTTTTACTCCAGCTTTTCCGGCCATTATTGGCTTTGAATCTCTTATATGCCATCCTTTCTTGAGTTTTCTCCAGATTTTCTGTGTTTCTTTGGCAAATTACCTCGTTTATTTCATTCTTTCTTGCGTTTTCTAAATGTTTTAGCCCTTTCTTTGCAATCAACAAAGTTCAACCTTCGTTTTTTTGAGTTTAATCCTGGTTTTTTTTGCTTCATTGGTGATTAACTTGGATTATTTCATTATTTCTCGCGTTTACTCCCATTTTTTCTGTCTTTCTTGACAATTATCAATGTTTATTACAGTTCTTCTCCCGTTTATTACCGTTTTTTCGCATATGCTTGGCGAAAATCCTTTTCTATTTCCACTTTTTCTGCACTTTCTTACGATTTTCAGTCTTCCATTGCGAATTACTTCTTTTTATTCTATACTTTCTTGCGTTTTTAAAATCGTATTTTCGATCAATTTTTGCAAATACCTTGATTATTCTTCCATGATTCGCGTTTTATTCCAGCTTTTCCGGCCATTATTGGCTTTGAATCTCTATATGCCATCCTTTCTTGAGGTTTTCTCCAGATTTTCTGTCTTCTTTGGCAAAATACTTCGTTTGTTTCCATTCTTTCTTGCGTTTTCTCAATGTTTTATGGCTTTACTTGGCAATCAACAAAGTTTTACATTCGTTTTTTCGCGTTTAATCCCGGTTTTTTTGCATCCTTTGCGATTAAATTGGATTATTTCATTCTTTCTCGCGTTTACTACCATTTTTTCAGTCTTCCTTGGCAAATATAATTGTTTATTCCATTCCCTTTTCCCGTTTATTACAGCTTTTTCGGTTATGCTTTGCGAAAATCCTCTTTTATTCCTTCTTATTTAGCACTTTCTTACGATTTTCGGTCTTCCATTTTGAATTACCTCTATTATTTCTGGCGTTTAATATCGTATTTTCGATCATTTTTGGCAAATACCTTGATTATTCTTCAATAATTCGCTTTTACTCTAGCTTTTCCCGGCCATTATTGGATTTGATTCTCTTTTATTCCACCCTTTCTTGCGTTTTTCCAGATTTTCTGTCTTCTTTGGCAAAATACCTCGTTTTTTTTCATTCTTTCTTGCGTTTTCTAAATGTTTTAGGCCTTTCATGGCAATCAACAAAGTTCAACCTTCGTTTTTTGCGTTTAATCCTGGTTTTTTTTGCTTCATTGGCGATTAACTTGGATTATTTCATTCTTTCTCGCGTTTACTCCCATTTTTTTCTGTCTTCCTTGACAATTATCATTGTTTATTCCAGTTCTTCTCCCGGTTTATTACCGTTTTTTCGCATATGCTTGGCGAAAATCCTTTTCTATTTCCACTTTTTCAGCACTTTTTTCTTACGATTTTCAGTCTTCCATTGCGAATTACCTTTTTATTCTATTCTTTCTTGCGTTTAATATCGTATTTTCGATCATTTTGGCAAATACCTTGATTAATCTTCCATGATTCGCGTTTACTCCAGCTTTCTCCTGCCATTATTGGCTTTTGATTCTCTTTTAATCCATCCTTTCTTGCGTTTTTCCAGATTTTCCGTCTTCTTTGGCAAATTACCTCGTTTATTTCATTCATTCTTGCGTTTTATCAATGTTTCAGGCCTTTCTTGGCAATCAACAAAGATTTACCTTCAATTCAAGCGTTTAATCCCGGTTTTTTTGCATCCTTGGCGATAAACTTGGATTATTTCATACGTTCTCTCGCGTTTAATCCCAGTTTTTCTGTATTTCTTGGCAATTATCATTGTTTATTCCATTTCCTTCTCCCGTTTATTTCCCTTGTTTAGCTTTTGCTTGGCTAAAATCCTCTTCTATTCCTTCTTTTTCAGCAATTTCTTACAATTTTCATTCTTCCATTGCGAATTACCTTTTTATTCTACTCTTTCTTGCGTTTAATATCGTATTTTTGATATTTTTTGGCAAATACCTTGATTATTCTTCAATAATTCGCGTTTACTCCAGCTTTTCCGGCCATTATTGGATTTGATTCTCTTTTATTCCATCCTTTCTTGCGTTTTTCCAGATTTTCCGTCTTCTTTGGCAAATTACCTCGTTTATTTCATTCATTCTTGCGTTTTATCAATGTTTTACGCCTTTCTTGGCAATCAACAAAGATTTAAATTCAATTTAAGCGTTTAATTTCAGTTTTTTTGCAGCCTTGGCGATTAACTTGGATTATTTCATTCTTTCTCGCGTTTAATCCCATTTTTTTCTGGATTTCTTGGCAATTATCATTGTTTTATTCCATTTTTTCTTCCGTTTATTTCCCTTTTTTAGCATTTTGCTTGGCTAAAATCCTCTTCTATTCCTTCTTTTTCAGCACTTTCTTACGATTTTCAGTCTTCCATTGCGTATTACCTCTTTTATTCTATTCTTTCTTGCGTTTAAAATCGTTTTTTCGATCATTTTTGGCAAATACCTTGTTTATTCTTCCCTGATTCGCGTTTACTCCTAGCTTTACCGGCCATTATTGGCTTTGATTCTCTTTTATTCCATCCTTTCTTGCGTTTTTACAGATTTTCTGACTTCTTTGGCAAATTACCTCGTTTATTTCATTCTTTCTTGCGTTTTCGAAATGTTTTAGCCTTTCTTGGCAATCAACAAAGTTTTACCTTCGTTTTTCTCGTTCAACGCCGGTTATTTTGCTTCCTTGGCTATTAACTTGGATTATTTCATTCTTTCTGGCGTTTACTCCCAATTTTTTCTGTCTTCCTTGACAATTTTTCATTGTTTATTCCATTTCTTCTCCCGTTCATTACCGTTTTTTTCGCTTATGCTTGTCAAAAATCCTCTTCTATTTCCACTTTTTCAGCACTTTCTTACGATTTTCATTCTTCCATTGCGAAATACCTTTTTATTCTACTCTTTCTTGCGTTTAATATCGTATTTTTGATTTTTTCTTGGCAAATACCTTGATTATTCTTCAATAATTCGCGTTTACTCCAGCTTTTCCGGCCATTATTGGACTTGATTCTCTTTTATTCCATCCTTTCTTGCGTTTTTCCAGATTTTCTGTCTTCTTTGGCAAAATACCTCGTTTTTTCATTCTTTCTTGCGTTTTCTCAATGTTTTTGGCTTTCTTTGGCAATCAACAAAGTTTTATTTTCGTTTTTTGCGTTTAATCTCGGTTTTTTGCTTCATTGTCGATAAACATGGATTATTTCATTCTTTCTCGCGTTTTACTCCCATTTTTTCAGTGTTCCTCGGCAATTATAACTGTTTATTCCATTCTTTCTCCGTTTATTACCGCTTTTTTATATTTATGCTTGGCGAAAATCCTCTTTTATTCCTTCTTTTTCAGCACTTTCTTACGATTTTGGTCTTCCATTGCGAATTACTTCTTTTATTCTATACTTTCTTGCGTTTAAAATCGTATTTTCGATCATTTTTTGCAAATACCTTGATTATTCTTCCATGATTCGCGTTTACTCCAGCTTTTCCGGCCATTATTGGCTTTGAATCTCTTATATGCCAGCCTTTCTTGAGTTTTCTCAAGATTTTCTGTCTTCTTTGGCAAATTACCTCGTTTATTTCATTCTTTCTTGCGTTTTCTAAATGTTTTAGGGCCTTTCTTGGCAATCAACAAAGATCAACCTTCGTTTTTTGCGTTTAATCCTGGTTTTTTTTGCTTCATTGGCGATTAACTTGGATTATTTCATTCTTTCTCGCGTTTACTCCCATTTTTTCCTGTCTTCCTTGACAATTATCATTGTTTATTCAAGTTCTTCTCAGGTTTATTACCGTTATTTCGCATATGCTTGGCGAAAATCCTTTTCTATTTCCACTTTTTCAGCACTTTCTTACGATTTTCAGTCTTCCATTGAGAATTACATTTTTATTCTATTCTTTCTTGCGTTTCCAGATTTTCTGTCTTCTTTGGCAAATTACCTCGTTTATTTCATTCTTTCTTGCGTTTTATCAATGTTTAAGGCCTTTCTTGGCAATCAACAAAGATTTACCTTCAATTTAAGCGTTTAATCCCAGTTTTTTTTGCATCCTTGTCGATTAACTTGGATTATTTCATTCTTTCTCGCGTTAACTCCCATTTTTTCTGTATTCCTAGGCAATTATCATTGTTTATTCCATTCCTTCACCCGTTTATTACCCTTTTTTAGCTTTTGCTTGGCTAAAATCCTTTTCTATTCCTTTTTTTCAGCACTTTTCTTACGATTTTCAGTGTTCCATTGCGAATTACCTCTTTTATTCTATTCTTTCTTGCGTTTAAAATCGTATAATTGATCATTTTTGGCAAATACCTTGATTATTCTTCCATGATTTGCGTTTACTCCAGCTTTTCCTGCCATTATTGGCTTTGATTCTCTTTTATTCCATCCTTTATGCGTTTTTTGCAGATTTTCTGTCTTCTGTAGCGAATTACCTCGTATATTTCATTCTTTCTTGCGTTTTTTTCAATGTTTTTCGGCCTTTCTTGGCAATCACCAAAGATTTATTTTCGTTTTTTGCGTTTAATCCTGGTTTATTTGCTTCATTGGCGATAAACATGGATTATTTCATTCTTTCTAGCGTTTACTCCCATTTTTTCTGTCTTCCTTGACAATTATCATTGTTTATTCAGTTCTTCTCCCGTTTATTACCGTTTTTTCGCATATGCTTGGCGAAATTCCTTTTCTATTTCCACTTTTTCAGCACTTTCTTACGATTTTCAGTCTTCCATTGCGAATTACCTTCTTATTCTATTCTTTTTTGCGTTTAATATCGTATTTTTGATCATTTTTGGAAAATACCTTGAATATTCTTCAATAATTCGCGTTTTCACCAGCTTTTCCGGCCATTATTGGATTTGATTCTCTTTTATTCCATCCTTTCTTGCGTTTTTCCAGATTTTCTGTCTTCTTTTGGCAAAATACCTCGTTTCTTTCATTCTATCTTGCGTTTTATCAATGTTTTTTGGCTTTACTTTGCAATCAACAAAGTTTTACATTCGTTTTTTGCGTTTAATCCCGGTTTTTTTGCATCCTTGGCGATTAACTTGGATTATTTCATTCTTTTTCCCGTTTACTCCCATTTTTTCTGTATTCCTTGCCATTTATCATTAATTATTCCATTCCTTCTCCCGTTTATTACCCTTTTTTTAGCTTTTGCTTGGCTAAAATCCTTTCTATTCCTTCTTTTTTAGCACTTCCTACGATTTTCAGTCTGCCATTGCGAATTATCTCTTTTATTCTATTCTTTCTTGCGTTTAAAATCGTATTTTCGGTCATTTTTTGGCAAAATACCTTGATTATTCTTCCATGATTCGTGTTTACTCCAGCTTTTCCTGCCATTATTGTCTTTGATTCTCTTTTATTCCATCCTTTCTTGCGTTTTTCCAGATTTTCTGTTTTCTTTGGCATATTACCTCGTATATTTCATTCTTTCTTGCGTTTTTTAAATGTTTTTCGGCCTTTCTTGGCAATCACCAAAGATTTATTTTCGTTCTTTTTTTGCGTTTAATCTCGGTTTTTTTGCTTCATTGGCGATAAACATTGATTATTTCATTCTTTCTCGCGTTTACTCCCATTTTTTCAGTCTTCCTTGGCAATTATAACTGTTTATTCCATTCCTTCCCCCGTTTATTACAGCTTTTTCGGGTATGCTTGGCGAAAATCCTCTTTTATTCCTTCTTATTTAGCACTTTCTTACGATTTTCGGTCTTTCCATTTTGAATTATTTCCATTATTCTATTCTTTCTGGCGTTTAACATCGTATTTTCGATCATTTTTGGCAAATACCTTGTTTATTCTTCCCTGATTCGCGTTTACTCCAGTTTTCCGGCCGTTATTGGCTTTGATTCTTTTTTATTCCATCCTTTCCTGCGTTTTCCAGATTTTCTGTCTTCTTGGCAAATTACCTCGTTTATTTCATTCTTTCTTGCGTTTTTTTCAATGTTTTTCGGCCTTTCTTGTCAATCAACAAAGTTTTATTTTCGTTTTTTGCGTTTAATATCGGTTTTTTTTTGCTTCATTGGCGATAAACATTGATTATTTCATTCTTTCTCGCGTTTACTCCCATTTTTTCAGTCTTCCTTGGCAATTATAATTGTTTATTCCATTCTTTCTCCCGTTTATTACCGCTTTTTTTATATTATGCTTGGCGAAAATCCTCTTTTATTCCTTCTTTTTCAGCACTTTCTTACGATTTTCGGTCTTCCATTGCGAATTACTTTTTTTTATTCTATTTTTTCTTGCGTTTAAAATCGTATTTTCGATCATTTTTTGCAAATACCTTGATTATTCTTCCATGATTCGCGTTTACTCCAGCTTTTCCGGCCATTATTGGCTTTGAATCTCTTATATGCCATCCTTTCTTGAGTTTTCTCCAGATTTTCTGTGTTCTTTGGCAAATTACCTCGTTTATTTCATTCTTTCTTGCGTTTTCTAAATGTTTTAGCCCTTTCTTTGCAATCAACAAAGTTCAACCTTCGTTTTTTGAGTTTAATCCTGGTTTTTTTGCTTCATTGGTGATTAACTTCGATTATTTCATTATTTCTCGCGTTTACTCCCATTTTTTCTGTCTTTCTTGACAATTATCAATGTTTATTACAGTTCTTCTCCCGTTTATTACCGTTTTTTCGCATATGCTTGGCGAAAATCCTTTTCTATTTCCACTTTTTCTGCACTTTCTTACGATTTTCAGTCTTCCATTGCGAATTACTTCTTTTATTCTATACTTTCTTGCGTTTAAAATCGTATTTTCGATCAATTTTTGCAAATACCTTGATTATTCTTCCATGATTCGCGTTTATTCCAGCTTTTCCGGCCATTATTGGCTTTGAATCTCTTATATGCCATCCTTTCTTGAGTTTTCTCCAGATTTTCCGTCTTCTTTGGCAAATTACCTCGTTTTATTTCATTCATTCTTGCGTTTTATCAATGTTTCAGGCCTTTCTTGGCAATCAACAAAGATTTACCTTCAATTCAAGCGTTTAATCCCGGTTTTTTTTGCATCCTTGGCGATAAACTTGGATTATTTCATACTTTCTCGCGTTTAATCCCAGTTTTTCTGTATTTCTTGGCAATTATCATTGTTTATTCCATTCCTTCTCCCGTTTATTTCCCTTTTTTAGCTTTTGCTTGGCTAAAATCCTCTTCTATTCCTTCTTTTTCAGCAATTTCTTACAATTTTCATTCTTCCATTGCGAATTACCTTTTTATTCTACTCTTTCTTGCGTTTAATATCGTATTTTTGATCTTTTTTGGCAAATACCTTGATTATTCTTCAATAATTCGCGTTTACTCTAGCTTTTTCCGGCCATTATTGGATTTGATTCTCTGTTATTCCATCCTTTCTTGCGTTTTTCCAGATTTTCTGTCTTCTTTGGCAAAATACCTCGTTTTTTCATTCTTTCTTGCGTTTTCTCAATGTTTTTGGCTTTCCTTGGCAATCAACAAAGTTTTATTTTCTTTTTTGCGTTTAATCTCGGTTTTTTTGCTTCCTTGTCGATAAACATGGATTATTTCATTCTTTCTCGCGTTTACTCCCAGTTTTTCAGTGTTCCTCGGCAATTATAACTGTTTATTCCATTCTTTCTACCGTTTATTACCGCTTTTTTTAAGAAAATCCTTTTCTATTTCCACTTTTTTCAGCACTTTCTTACGATTTTTAGTCTTCCATTGCGAATTACCTTTTTATTCTATTCTTTCTTGCGTTTAATATCGTATTTTTGATATTTTTTGGCAAATACCTTGATTATTCTTCAATAATTCGCGTTTACTCCAGCTTTTCCGGCCATTATTGGATTTGATTCTCTTTTATTCCATCCTTTCTTGCGTTTTTCCAGATTTTCCGTCTTCTTTGGCAAATTACCTCGTTTATTTCATTCATTCTTGCGTTTTATCAATGTTTTACGCCTTTCTTGGCAATCAACAAAGATTTAAATTCAATTTAAGCGTTTAATTTCAGTTTTTTTGCAGCCTTGGCGATTAACTTGGATTATTTCATTCTTTCTCGCGTTTAATCCCATTTTTTCTGGATTCCTTGGCAATTATCATTGTTTATTCCATTTTTTCTTCCGTTTATTTCCCTTTTTTTAGCATTTGCTTGGCTAAAATCCTCTTCTATTCCTTCTTTTTCAGCACTTTCTTACGATTTTCAGTCTTCCATTGCGAATTACCTCTTTTATTCTATTCTTTCTTGCGTTTAAAATCGTTTTTTTCGATCATTTTTGGCAAATACCTTGTTTATTCTTCCCTGATTCGCGTTTACTCTAGCTTTACCGGCCATTATTGGCTTTGATTCTCTTTTATTCCATCCTTTCTTGCGTTTTTACAGATTTTCTGACTTCTTTGGCAAATTACCTCGTTTATTTCATTCTTTCTTGCGTTTTCTAAATGTTTTAGGCCTTTCTTGGCAATCAACAAAGTTTTACCTTCGTTTTTCTCGTTCAACGCCGGTTATTTTGCTTCCTTGGCTATTAACTTGGATTATTTCATTCTTTCTGGCGTTTACTCCCATTTTTTCTGTCTTCCTTGACAATTTTCATTGTTTATTCCATTTCTTTTCCCGTTAATTACCGTTTTTTTCGCTTATGCTTGTCAAAAATCCTCTTCTATTTCCACTTTTTCAGCACTTTCTTACGATTTTCATTCTTCCATTGCGAAATACCTTTTTATTCTACTCTTTCTTGCGTTTAATATCGTATTTTTGATTTTTTTTGGCAAATACCTTGATTATTCTTCAATAATTCGCGTTTACTCCAGCTTTTCCGGCCATTATTGGACTTGATTCTCTTTTATTCCATCCTTTCTTGCGTTTTTCCAGATTTTCTGTCTTCTTTGGCAAAATACCTCGTTTTTTCATTCTTTCTTGCGTTTTCTCAATGTTTTTGGCTTTCCTTGGCAATCAACAAAGTTTTATTTTCGTTTTTTGCGTTTAATCTCGGTTTTTTGCTTCATTGTCGATAAACATGGATTATTTCATTCTTTCTCGCGTTTACTCCCATTTTTTCAGTGTTCCTAGGCAATTATAACTGTTTATTCCATTCTTTCTCCCGTTTATTACCGCTTTTTTATATTATGCTTGGCGAAAATCCTCTTTTATTCCTTCTTTTTCAGCACTTTCTTACGATTTTGGTCTTCCATTGCGAATTACTTCTTTTATTCTATACTTTCTTGCGTTTAAAATCGTATTTTCGATCATTTTTTGCAAATACCTTGATTATTCTTCCATGATTCGCGTTTACTCCAGCTTTTCCGGCCATTATTGGCTTTGAATCTCTTATATGCCAGCCTTTCTTGAGTTTTCTCAAGATTTTCTGTCTTCTTTGGCAAATTACCTCGTTTATTTCATTCTTTCTTGCGTTTTCTAAATGTTTTAGGCCTTTCTTGGCAATCAACAAAGATCAACCTTCGTTTTTTGCGTTTAATCCTGGTTTTTTTGCTTCATTGGCGATTAACTTGGATTATTTCATTCTTTCTCGTGTTTACTCCCATTTTTTCTGTCTTCCTTGACAATTATCATTGTTTATTCAAGTTCTTCTCAGGTTTATTACCGTTATTTCGCATATGCTTGGCGAAAATCCTTTTCTATTTCCACTTTTTCAGCACTTTCTTACGATTTTCAGTCTTCCATTGAGAATTACATTTTTATTCTATTCTTTCTTGCGTTTTCCAGATTTTCTGTCTTCTTTGGCAAATTACCTCGTTTATTTCATTCTTTCTTGCGTTTTATCAATGTTTAAGGCCTTTCTTGGCAATCAACAAAGATTTACCTTCAATTTAAGCGTTTAATCCCGGTTTTTTTTGCATCCTTGGCGATTAACTTGGATTATTTCATTCTTTCTCGCGTTTACTCCCATTTTTTCTGTCTTCCTTGACAATTATCATTGTTTATTCCAGTTCTTCTCCCGTTTATTACTGTTGTTTCGCATATGCTTGGCGAAAATCCTTTTCTATTTCCACTTTTTCAGCACTTTCTTACGATTTTCAGTCTTCCATTGCGAATTACCTTTTTATTCTATTCTTTCTTGCGTTTAATATCGTATTTTCGATCATTGTTGGCAAATACCTTGAATATTCTTCAATAATTCGTGAGTACTTCAGCTTTTCCGGCTATTATTGGAGTTGATTCTCTTTTATTCCATCCTTTCTTGCGTTTTTCCAGATTTTCTGTCTTCTTTGGCAAATTACCTCGTTTATTTCATTCTTTCTTGCGTTTTATCAATGTTTTAGGCCTTTCTTGGCAATCAACAAAGATTTACCTTCAATTTAAGCGTTTAATCCCAGTTTTTTTGCATCCTTGTCGATTAACTTGGATTATTTCATTCTTTCTCGCGTTAACTCCCATTTTTTCTGTATTCCTAGGCAATTATCATTGTTTATTCCATTCCTTCACCCGTTTATTTCCCTTCTTTAGCATTTGCTTGGCTAAAATCTTCTTCTATTCCTTCTTTTTCAGCACTTTCTTACGATTTTCAGTCTTTAATTGCGAATTACCTCTTTTACTCTATTTTTTCTTGCGTTTAAAATCGTTTTTTTCGATCATTTTTGGCAAATACCTTGTTTATTCTACCCTGATTCGCGTTTACTCCAGCTTTTCCGGCCAGTATTGGCTTTGAATCTCTTATATGCCATCCATTCTTGAGTTTTCTCCATATTTTCTGTCTTCTTTGGCAAATTACCTCGTTTATTTCATTCTTTCTTGCATTTTCTAAATGTTTTAGGCCTTTCTTGGCAATCAACAAAGTTCAACCTTCGTTTTTTGCGTTTAATCCTGGTTTTTTTGCTTCATTGGCGATTAACTTGGATTATTTCATTCTTTCTCGCGTTTACTCCCATTTTTTCTGTCTTCCTTGACAATTATCATTGTTTATTCCAGTTCTTCTCCCGTTTATTACCGTTTTTTTCGCATATGCTTGGCGAAAATCCTTTTCTATTTCCACTTTTTCAGCACTTTCTTACGATTTTCAGTCTTCCATTGCGAATTACCTTTTTATTCTATTCTTTCTTGCGTTTAATATCGTATTTTCGATCATTTTTTGGCAAATACCTTGATTAATCTTCCATGATTCGCGTTTACTCCAGCTTTCTCCTGCCATTATTGGCTTTGATTCTCTTTTAATCCATCCTTTCTTGCGTTTTTCCAGATTTTCCGTCTTCTTTGGCAAATTACCTCGTTTATTTCATTCATTCTTGCGTTTTATCAATGTTTCAGGCCTTTCTTGGCAATCAACAAAGATTTACCTTCAATTCAAGCGTTTAATCCCGGTTTTTTTGCATCCTTGGCGATAAACTTGGATTATTTCATACTTTCTCGCGTTTAATCCCAGTTTTTCTGTATTTCTTGGCAATTATCATTGTTTATTCCATTCCTTCTCCCGTTTATTTCCCTTTTTTAGCTTTTGCTTGGCTAAAATCTTCTTCTATTCCTTCTTTTTCAGCAATTTCTTACGATTTTCATTCTTCCATTGCGAATTACCTTTTTATTCTACTCTTTCTTGCGTTTAATATCGTATTTTTGATCTTTTTTGGCAAATACCTTGATTATTCTTCAATAATTCGCGTTTACTCCAGCTTTTCCGGCCATTATTGGATTTGATTCTCTTTTATTCCATCCTTTCTTGCGTTTTTCCAGATTTTCTGTCTTCTTTGGCAAAATACCTCGTTTTTTCATTCTTTCTTGCGTTTTCTCAATGTTTTTGGCTTTCCTTGGCAATCAACAAAGTTTTATTTTCGTTTTTTGCGTTTAATCTCGGTTTTTTTGCTTCATTGTCGATAAACATGGATTATTTCATTCTTTCTCGCGTTTACTCCCATTTTTTCAGTGTTCCTCGGCAATTATAACTGTTTTATTCCATTCTTTCTCCCGTTTATTACAGCTTTTTTATATTTTGCTTGGCGAAAATCCTCTTTTATTCCTTCTTTTTCAGCACTTTCTTACGATTTTGGTCTTCCATTGCGAATTACTTCTTTTATTCTATACTTTCTTGCGTTTAAAATCGTATTTTCGATCATTTTTTGCAAATACCTTGATTATTCTTCCATGATTCGCGTTTACTCCAGCTTTTTCGGCCATTATTGGCTTTGAATCTCTTATATGCCAGCCTTTCTTGAGTTTTCTCAAGATTTTCTGTCTTCTTTGGCAAATTACCTCGTTTATTTCATTCTTTCTTGCGTTTTCTAAATGTTTTAGGCCTTTCTTGGCAATCAACAAAGTTCAACCTTCGTTTTTTTGCGTTTAATCCTGGTTTTTTTGCTTCATTGGCGATTAACTTGGATTATTTCATTCTTTCTCGCGTTTACTCCCATTTTTTCTGTCTCCTTGACAATTATCATTGTTTATTCAAGTTCTTCTCCCGTTTATTACCGTTTTTTCGCATATGCTTGGCGAAAATCCTTTTCTATTTCCACTTTTTCAGCACTTTCTTACGATTTTCAGTCTTCCATTGAGAATTACATTTTTATTCTATTCTTCTTGCGTTTTCCATATTTTCTGTCTTCTTTGGCAAATTACCTCGTTTATTTCATTCTTTCTTGCGTTTTCTAAATGTTTTAGGTCTTTCTTGGCAATCAAAAAAGTTCAACCTTCGTTTTTTGCGTTTAATCCTGTTTTTTTTGCTTCATTGGCGATTAACTTGGATTATTTCATTCTTTCTCGCGTTTATTACCGCTTTTTTCCGTTATGTTTGGCGAAAATCATCTTTTATTCCTTCTTTTTCAGCACTTTCTTACGATTTTCAGTCTTCCATTGCGAATTACCTCTTTTATTCTATACTTTCTTGCGTTTAAAATCGTATTTTTCGATCATTTTTGGCAAATACCTTGAATATTCTTCAATAGTCGTGAGTACTTCAGCTTTTCCGGCTATTATTGGAGTTGATTCTCTTTTATTCCATCCTTTCTTGCGTTTTTCCAGATTTTCTGTCTTCTTTGGCAAATTACCTCGTTTATTTCATTCTTTCTTGCGTTTTATCAATGTTTTAGGCCTTTCTTGGCAATCAACAAAGATTTACCTTCAATTTAAGCGTTTAATCCCAGTTTTTTTGCATCCTTGTCGATTAACTTGGATTATTTCATTCTTTCTCGCGTTAACTCCCATTTTTTCTATATTCCTAGGCAATTATCATTGTTTATTCCATTCCTTCACCCGTTTATTTCCCTTCTTTAGCTTTTGCTTGGATAAAATCTTCTTCTATTCCTTCTTTTTCAGCACTTTCTTACGATTTTCAGTCTTCCATTGCAAATTACCTCTTTTATTTTATTTTTTCTTGCGTTTAAAATCGTTTTTTCGATCATTTTTGGCAAATACCTTGTTTATTCTACCCTGATTCGCGTTTACTCCAGCTTTTTCCGGCCAGTATTGGCTTTGAATCTCTTATATGCCATCCATTCTTGAGTTTTTCTCCATATTTTCTGTCTTCTTTGGCAAATTACCTCGTTTATTTTCATTCTTTCTTGCATTTTCTAAATGTTTTAGGCCTTTCTTGGCAATCAACAAAGTTCAACCTTCGTTTTTTGAGTTTAATCCTGGTTTTTTTGCTTCATTGGCGATTAACTTGGATTATTTCATTCTTTCTCGCGTTTACTTCCCATTTTTTCTGTCTTCCTTGACAATTATCATTGTTTATTCCAGTTCTTCTCCCGTTTATTACCGTTTTTTCGCATATGCTTGGCGAAAATCCTTTTCTATTTCCACTTTTTCAGCACTTTCTTACGATTTTCAGTCTTTCCATTGCGAATTACACTTTTTATTCTATTCTTTCTTGCGTTTAATATCGTATTTTCGATCATTTTTGGCAAATACCCTTGATTAATCTTCCATGATTCGCGTTTACTCCAGCTTTTCCGGCCATTATTGGATTTGATTCTCTTTTATTCCATCCTTTCTTGCGTTTTTCCAGATTTTCCGTCTTCTTTGGCAAATTACCCTCGTTTTTTCATTCTTTCTTGCGTTTTCTCAATGTTTTTGGCTTTCCTTGGCAATCAACAAAGTTTTATTTTCGTTTTTTGCGTTTAATCTCGGTTTTTTTGCTTCATTGTCGATAAACATGGATTATTTCATTCTTTCTCGCGTTTACCTCCCAGTTTTTCAGTGTTCCTCGGCAATTATAACTGTTTATTCCATTCTTTCTCCCGTTTATTACCGCTTTTTTATATTTTGCTTGGCGAAAATCCTCTTTTATTCCTTCTTTTTCAGCACTTTCTTACGATTTTGGTCTTCCATTGCGAATTACTTCTTTTATTCTATACTTTCTTGCGTTTAAAATCGTATTTTCGATCATTTTTTGCAAATACCTTGTTTATTCTACCCTGATTCGCGTTTACTCCAGCTTTTCCGGCCAGTATTGGCTTTGAATCTCTTATATGCCATCCATTCTTGAGTTTTCTCCATATTTTCTGTCTTCTTTGGCAAATTACCTCGTTTATTTCATTCTTTCTTGCATTTTCTAAATGTTTTAGGCCTTTCTTGGCAATCAACAAAGTTCAACCTTCGTTTTTTGAGTTTAATCCTGGTTTTTTTGCTTCATTGGCGATTAACTTGGATTATTTCATTCTTTCTCGCGTTTACTCCCATTTTTTTCTGTCTTCCTTGACAATTATCATTGTTTATTCCAGTTCTTCTCCCCCGTTTATTACCGTTTTTTCGCATATGCTTGGCGAAAATCCTTTTCTATTTCCACTTTTTCAGCACTTTCTTACGATTTTCAGTCTTCCATTGCGAATTACCTTTTTATTCTATTCTTTCTTGCGTTTAATATCGTATTTTCGATCATTTTTGGCAAATACCTTGATTAATCTTCCATGATTCGCGTTTACTCCAGCTTTTCCGGCCATTATTGGATTTGATTCTCTTTTATTCCATCCTTTCTTGCGTTTTTCCAGATTTTCCGTCTTCCTTGGCAAATTACCTCGTTTATTTCATTCATTCTTGCGTTTTATCAATGTTTTACGCCTTTCTTGGCAATCAACAAAGATTTAAATTCAATTTAAGCGTTTAATTTCAGTTTTTTTGCAGCCTTGGCGATTAACTTGGATTATTTCATTCTTTCTCGCGTTTTAATCCCATTTTTTTCTGGATTCCTTGGCAATTATCATTGTTTATTCCATTTTTTTCTCCCGTTTATTTCCCTTTTTTAGCTTTTGCTTGGCTAAAATCCTCTTCTATTCCTTCTTTTTCAGCAATTTCTTACGATTTTCATTCTTCCATTGCGAATTACCTTTTTATTCTACTCTTTCTTGCGTTTAATATCGTATTTTTGATCTTTTTTGGCAAATACCTTGATTATTCTTCAATAATTCGCGTTTACTCCAGCTTTTCCGGCCATTATTGGATTTGATTCTCTTTTATTCAATCCTTTCTTGCGTTTTTCCAGATTTTCTGTCTTCTTTGGCAAAATACCTCGTTTTTTCATTCTTTCTTGCGTTTTCTCAATGTTTTTGGCTTTCCTTGGCAATCAACAAAGTTTTATTTTCGTTTTTTGCGTTTAATCTCGGTTTTTTTGCTTCATTGTCGATAAACATGGATTATTTCATTCTTTCTCGCGTTTACTCCCAGTTTTTCAGTGTTCCTCGGCAATTATAACTGTTTATTCCATTCTTTCTCCCGTTTATTACCGCTTTTTTTATATTTGCTTGGCGAAAATCCTCTTTTATTCCTTCTTTTTCAGCACTTTCTTACGATTTTGGTCTTCCATTGCGAATTACTTCTTTTATTCTATACTTTCTTGCGTTTAAAATCGTATTTTCGATCATTTTTTGCAAATACCTTGATTATTCTTCCATGATTCGCGTTTACTCCAGCTTTTCCGGCCATTATTGGCTTTGAATCTCTTATATGCCAGCCTTTCTTGAGTTTTCTCAAGATTTTCTGTCTTCTTTGGCAAATTACCTCTTTTATTTCATTCTTTCTTGCGTTTTCTAAATGTTTTAGGCCTTTCTTGGCAATCAACAAAGTTCAACCTTCGTTTTTTGCGTTTAATCCTGGTTTTTTTGTTTCATTGGCGATTAACTTGGATTATTTCATTCTTTCTCGCGTTTACTCCCATTTTTTCTGTCTTCCTTGACAATTATCATTGTTTATTCAAGTTCTTCTCCCGTTTATTACCGTTTTTTTCGCATATGCTTGGCGAAAATCCTTTTCTATTTCCACTTTTTCAGCACTTTCTTACGATTTTCAGTCTTCCATTGAGAATTACATTTTTATTCTATTCTTTCTTGCGTTTTCCAGATTTTCTGTCTTCTTTGGCAAATTACCTCGTTTATTTCATTCTTTCTTGCATTTTCTAAATGTTTTAGGCCTTTCTTGGCAATCAACAAAGTTCAACCTTCGTTTTTTTGCGTTTAATCCTGGTTTTTTTGCTTCATTGGCGAATTACTTGGATTATTTCATTCTTTCTCGCGTTTACTCCCATTTTTTCTGTCTTCCTTGACAATTATCATTGTTTATTCCAGTTCTTCT
This sequence comes from Tanypteryx hageni, assembly GCA_028673005.1. Taxonomy (NCBI): domain Eukaryota; kingdom Metazoa; phylum Arthropoda; class Insecta; order Odonata; family Petaluridae; genus Tanypteryx; species Tanypteryx hageni. The sequence continues at coordinate 23,018 of JAJPWW010000250.1, forward strand.
CCCGTTTATTACCGTTTTTTCGCATATGCTTGGCGAAAATCCTTTTCTATTTCCACTTTTTCAGCACTTTCTTACGATTTTCAGTCTTCCATTGCGAATTACCTTTTTATTCTATTCTTTCTTGCGTTTAATATCGTATTTTCGATCATTTTTGGCAAATACCTTGATTAATCTTCCATGATTCGCGTTTACTCCAGCTTTTCCGGCCATTATTGGATTTGATTCTCTTTTATTCCATCCTTTCTTGCGTTTTTCCAGATTTTCCGTCTTCTTTGGCAAATTACCTCGTTTTTTCATTCTTTCTTGCGTTTTCTCAATGTTTTTGGCTTTCCTTGGCAATCAACAAAGTTTTATTTTCGTTTTTTTGCGTTTAATCTCGGTTTTTTTGCTTCATTGTCGATAAACATGGATTATTTCATTCTTTCTCGCGTTTACTCCCAGTTTTTCAGTGTTCCTCGGCAATTATAACTGTTTATTCCATTCTTTCTCCCGTTTATTACCGCTTTTTTATATTTTGCTTGGCGAAAATCCTCTTTTATTCCTTCTTTTTCAGCACTTTCTTACGATTTTGGTCTTCCATTGCGAATTACTTCTTTTATTCTATACTTTCTTGCGTTTAAAATCGTATTTTCGATCATTTTTTGCAAATACCTTGTTTATTCTACCCTGATTCGCGTTTTACTCCAGCTTTTCCGGCCAGTATTGGCTTTGAATCTCTTATATGCCATCCATTCTTGAGTTTTCTCCATATTTTCTGTCTTCTTTGGCAAATTACCTCGTTTATTTCATTCTTTCTTGCATTTTCTAAATGTTTTAGGCCTTTCTTGGCAATCAACAAAGTTCAACCTTCGTTTTTTGAGTTTAATCCTGGTTTTTTTGCTTCATTGGCGATTAACTTGGATTATTTCATTCTTTCTCGCGTTTACTCCCATTTTTTCTGTCTTCCTTGACAATTATCATTGTTTATTCCAGTTCTTCTCCCGTTTATTACCGTTTTTTCGCATATGCTTGGCGAAAATCCTTTTCTATTTCCACTTTTTCAGCACTTTCTTACGATTTTCAGTCTTCCATTGCGAATTACCTTTTTATTCTATTCTTTCTTGCGTTTAATATCGTATTTTCGATCATTTTTGGCAAATACCTTGATTAATCTTCCATGATTCGCGTTTACTCCAGCTTTTCCGGCCATTATTGGATTTGATTCTCTTTTATTCCATCCTTTCTTGCGTTTTTTCCAGATTTTCCGTCTTCTTTGGCAAATTACCTCGTTTATTTCATTCATTCTTGCGTTTTATCAATGTTTTACGCCTTTCTTGGCAATCAACAAAGATTTAAATTCAATTTAAGCGTTTAATTTCAGTTTTTTTGCAGCCTTGGCGATTAACTTGGATTATTTCATTCTTTCTCGCGTTTAATCCCATTTTTTCTGGATTCCTTGGCAATTATCATTGTTTATTCCATTTTTTCTCCCGTTTATTTCCCTTTTTTAGCTTTTGCTTGGCTAAAATCCTCTTCTATTCCTTCTTTTTCAGCAATTTCTTACGATTTTCATTCTTCCATTGCGAATTACCTTTTTATTCTACTCTTTCTTGCGTTTAATATCGTATTTTTGATCTTTTTTGGCAAATACCTTGATTATTCTTCAATAATTCGCGTTTACTCCAGCTTTTCCGGCCATTATTGGATTTGATTCTCTTTTATTCAATCCTTTCTTGCGTTTTTCCAGATTTTCCGTCTTCTTTGGCAAATTACCTCGTTTTTTTCATTCTTTCTTGCGTTTTCTCAATGTTTTTGGCTTTCCTTGGCAATCAACAAAGTTTTATTTTCGTTTTTTGCGTTTAATCTCGGTTTTTTTGCTTCATTGTCGATAAACATGGATTATTTCATTCTTTCTCGCGTTTACTCCCATTTTTTCAGTGTTCCTCGGCAATTATAACTGTTTATTCCATTCTTTCTCCCGTTTATTACCGCTTTTTTATATTTTGCTTGGCGAAAATCCTCTTTTATTCCTTCTTTTTCAGCACTTTCTTACGATTTTGGTCTTCCATTGCGAATTACTTCTTTTATTCTATACTTTCTTGCGTTTATAATCGTATTTTCGATCATTTTTTGCAAATACCTTGATTATTCTTCCATGATTCGCGTTTACTCCAGCTTTTTCCGGCCATTATTGGCTTTGAATCTCTTATATGCCAGCCTTTCTTGAGTTTTCTCAAGATTTTCTGTCTTCTTTGGCAAATTACCTCTTTTATTTCATTCTTTCTTGCGTTTTCTAAATGTTTTAGGCCTTTCTTGGCAATCAACAAAGTTCAACCTTCGTTTTTTGCGTTTAATCCTGGTTTTTTTGTTTCATTGGCGATTAACTTGGATTATTTCATTCTTTCTCGCGTTTACTCCCATTTTTTCTGTCTTCCTTGACAATTATCATTGTTTATTCAAGTTCTTCTCCCGTTTATTACCGTTTTTTCGCATATGCTTGGCGAAAATCCTTTTCTATTTCCACTTTTTCAGCACTTTCTTACGATTTTCAGTCTTCCATTGAGAATTACATTTTTATTCTATTCTTTCTTGCGTTTTCCAGATTTTCTGTCTTCTTTGGCAAATTACCTCGTTTATTTCATTCTTTCTTGCATTTTCTAAATGTTTTAGGCCTTTCTTGGCAATCAACAAAGTTCAACCTTCGTTTTTTGCGTTTAATCCTGGTTTTTTTGCTTCATTGGCGAATTACTTGGATTATTTCATTCTTTCTCGAGTTTACTCCCATTTTTTCTGTCTTCCTTGACAATTATCATTGTTTATTCCAGTTCTTCTCCCGTTTATTACCGTTTTTTCGCATATGCTTGGCGAAAATCCTTTTCTATTTCCACTTTTTCAGCACTTTCTTACGATTTTCAGTCTTCCATTGCGAATTACCTTTTTATTCTATTCTTTCTTGCGTTTAATATCGTATTTTCGATCATTTTTGGCAAATACCTTGATTAATCTTCCATGATTCGCGTTTACTCCAGCTTTCTCCTGCCATTATTGGCTATGATTCTCTTTTAATCCATCCTTTCTTGCGTTTTTCCAGATTTTCCGTCTTCTTTGGCAAATTACCTCGTTTATTTCATTCATTCTTGCGTTTTATCAATGTTTCAGGCCTTTCTTGGCAATCAACAAAGATTTATCTTCAATTCAAGCGTTTAATCCCGGTTTTTTTGCATCCTTGGCGATAAACTTGGATTATTTCATACTTTCTCGCGTTTAATCCCAGTTTTTCTGTATTTCTTGGCAATTATCATATCATATATCATATCATATCATATCATTCCTTCTCCCGTTTATTTCCCTTTTTTAGCTTTTGCTTGGCTAAAATCCTCTTCTATTCCTTCTTTTTCAGCAATTTCTTACGATTTTCATTCTTCCATTGCGAATTACCTTTTTATTCTACTCTTTCTTGCGTTTTATATCGTATTTTTGATCTTTTTTGGCAAATACCTTGATTATTCTTCAATAATTCGCGTTTACTCTAGCTTTTCCGGCCATTATTGGATTTGATTCTCTTTTATTCCATCCTTTCTTGCGTTTTTCCAGATTTTCTGTCTTCTTTGGCAAAATACCTCGTTTTTTCATTCTTTCTTGCGTTTTCTCAATGTTTTTGGCTTTCCTTGGCAATAAACAAAGTTTTATTTTCTTTTTTGCGTTTAATCTCGGTTTTTTTGCTTCATTGTCGATAAACATGGATTATTTCATTCTTTCTCGCATTTACTCCCAGTTTTTCAGTGTTCCTCGGCAATTATAACTGTTTATTCCATTCTTTCTCCCGTTTATTACCGCTTTTTTATATTTTGCTTGGCGAAAATCCTCTTTTATTCCTTCTTTTTCAGCACTTTCTTACGATTTTGGTCTTCCATTGCGAATTACTTCTTTTATTCTATACTTTCTTGCGTTTTAAAATCGTATTTTCGATCATTTTTGCAATTACCTTGATTATTCTTCCATGATTCGCGTTTACTCCAGCTTTTCCGGCCATTATTGGCTTTGAATCTCTTATATGCCAGCCTTTCTTGAGTTTTCTCAAGATTTTCTGTCTTCTTTGGCAAATTACCTCTTTTATTTCATTCTTTCTTGCGTTTTCTAAATGTTTTAGGCCTTTCTTGGCAATCAACAAAGTTCAACCTTCGTTTTTTGCGTTTAATCCTGGTTTTTTTTGTTTCATTGGCGATTAACTTGGATTATTTCATTCTTTCTCGCGTTTACTCCCATTTTTTCTGTCTTCCTTGACAATTATCATTGTTTTATTCAAGTTCTTCTGCCGTTTATTACCGTTTTTTCGCATATGTTTGGCGAAAATCCTTTTCTATTTCCACTTTTTCAGCACTTTCTTACGATTTTCAGTCTTCCATTGAGAATTACATTTTTATTCTATTCTTTCTTGCGTTTTCCAGATTTTCTGTCTTCTTTGGCAAAATACTTCGTTTGTTTCATTCTTTCTTGCGTTTTCTAAATGTTTTAGGCCTTTCTTGGCAATCAACAAAGTTCAACCTTCGTTTTTTTGCGTTTAATCCTGGTTTTTTTGTTTCATTGGCGATTAACTTGGATTATTTCATTCTTTCTCGCGTTTACTCCCATTTTTTCTGTCTTCCTTGACAATTATCATTGTTTATTCCAGTTCTTCTCCCGTTTATTACCGTTTTTTCGCATATGCTTGGCGAAAATCCTTTTCTATTTCCACTTTTTCAGCACTTTCTTACGATTTTCAGTCTTCCATTGCGAATTACCTTTTTATTCTATTCTTTCTTGCGTTTAATATCGTATTTTCGATCATTTTTGGCAAATACCTTGATTAATCTTCCATGATTCGCGTTTACTCCAGCTTTCTCCTGCCATTATTGGCTATGATTCTCTTTTAATCCATCCTTTCTTGCGTTTTCCAGATTTTCCGTCTTCTTTGGCAAATTACCTCGTTTATTTCATTCATTCTTGCGTTTTATCAATGTTTCAGGCCTTTCTTGGCAATCAACAAAGATTTACCTTCAATTCAAGCGTTTAATCCCGGTTTTTTTGCATCCTTGGCGATAAACTTGGATTATTTCATTCTTTCTCGCGTTTACTCCCATTTTTTCTGTCTTCCTTGACAATTATCATTGTTTATTCAAGTTCTTCTCCCGTTTATTACCGTTTTTTCGCATATACTTGGCGAAAATCCTTTCCTATTTCCACTTTTTCAGCACTTTCTTACGATTTTCAGTCTTCCATTGAGAATGACATTTTTATTCTATTCTTTCTTGCGTTTTTCCAGATTTTCTGTCTTCTTTGGCAAATTACCTCGTTTATTTCATTCTTTCTTGCGTTTTATCAATGTTTTAGGCCTTTCTTGGCAATCAACAAAGATTTACCTTCAATTTAAGCGTTTAATCCCGGTTTTTTTGCATCCTTGGCGATTAACTTGGATTATTTCATTCTTTCTCGCGTTTACTCCCATTTTTTCTGTCTCTTTTGACAATTATCATTGTTTTATTCCAGTTCTTGTCCCGTTTATTACCGTTGTTTCGCATATGCTTGGCGAAAATCCTGTTCTATTTCCACTTTTTCAGCACTTTCTTACGATTTTCAGTCTTCCATTGCGAATTACCTTTTTATTCTATTCTTTCTTGCGTTTAATATCGTATTTTCGATCATTTTTGGCAAATACCTTGAATATTCTTCAATAATTCGTGAGTACTCCAGCTTTTCCGGCTATTATTGGAGTTGATTCTCTTTTATTCCATCCTTTCTTGGGTTTTTCCAGATTTTTTGTCTTCTTTGGCAAATTACCTCGTTTATTTCATTCTTTCTTGCGTTTTATCAATGTTTTAGGCCTTTCTTGGCAATCAACAAAGATTTACCTTCAATTTAAGAGTTTAATTCCAGTTTTTTTGCATCCTTGTCGATTAACTTGGATTATTTCATTCTTTCTCGCGTTAACTCCCATTTTTTCTGTATTCCTAGGCAATTATCATTGTTTATTTCATTCCTTCTCCCGTTTATTTCCCTTTTTTAGCTTTTGCTTGGCTAAAATCTTCTTCTACTCCTTCTTTTTCAGCACTTTCTTACGATTTTCAGTCTTTCATTGCGAATTACCTCTTTTATTCTATTTTTTCTTGCGTGTAAAATCGTTTTTTTCTATCATTTTTGGCAAATACCTTGTTTATTCTACCCTGATTCGCGTTTACTACACCTTTTTTGGACATTATTGGCTTTGATTCTCTTTTATTCCATCCTTTCTTGCGTTTTTCCAGAATTTCTGTCTTCTTTGGCAAATTACCTCGTGTATTTCATTCTTTCTTGCGTTTTATCAATGTTTTTTGGCTTTCCTTGGCAATCAAAAAAGTTTTACATTCGCTTTTCGCGTTTAATCCCGGTTTTTTTGCATCCTTGGCGATTAACTTGGATTATTTCATTCTTTCTCGCGTTTACTCCAATTTTTTCTGTCTTCCTTTGCAAATATCATTGTTTATTGCATTCCTTCTCCCGTTTATTACTGATTTTTCAGTTATGCTTGGCGAAAGTCCCCTTTTATAATTTCTTTTTCAGCACTTTCTTACGATATTCTGTCTTTCATTGCGAATTAAGTTTTTTATTCTATTCTTTCTTGCGTTTAATATCGTATTTTCCATCATTTTTGGCAAATACCTTGAATATTCTTCAATATTTCGTGATTACTCCAGCTTTTCCGGCCATTATTATAGTTGATTCTCTTTTATTCCATCCTTTATTGCGTTTTTCCAGATTTTCTGTCTTCTTTGGCAAATTACCTCGTTTATTTCATTCTTTCTTGCGTTTTATTAATGTTTTAGGCCTTTCTTGGCAATCAACAAAGATTTACCTTCAATTTAAGCGTTTAATCCCAGTTTTTTTGCATCCTTGGCGATTAACTTGGATTATTTCATTCTATCTCGCGTAAAACTCCCATTTTTTCTGTATTCCTAGGCAATTATCATTGTTTATTCCATTATTTCTCCCGTTTATTTCCCTTTTTTAGCTTTTGCTTGGCTAAAATCTTCTTCTATTCCTTCTTTTTCAGCACTTTCTTACGATTTTCAGTCTTTCATTGCGAATTACCTCTTTTATTCTATTTTTTCTTGGGTTTAAAATCGTTTTTTTCGAACATTTTTGGCAAATACCTTGTTTATTCTACCCTGATTCGCGTTTACTCCAGCTTTTCCGGACATTATTGGCTTTGATTCTCTTTTATTCCATCCTTTCTTGCGTTTTTACAGAATTTCTGTCTTCTTTGGCAAATTACCTCGTGTATTTCATTTTTTCTTGCGTTTTATCAATGTTTTTTGGCTTTCCTTGGCAATCAACAAAGTTTTACATTCGTTTTTCGCGTTTAATCCCGGTTTTTTTTGCATCCTTGGCGATTAACTTGGATTATTTCATTCTTTCTCGCGTTTACTCCAATTTTTTCTGTCTTCCTTGGCAAATATAATTGTTTATTGCATTCCTTCTCCCGTTTATTACTGATTTTTCAGATATGCTTGGCGAAAGTCCTCTTTTATAACTTCTTTTTCAGCACTTTCTTACGATATTCGGTCTTTCATTGCGAATTACCTTTTTTATTCTATTCTTTCTTGCGTTTAATATCGTATTTTCGATCATTTTTGGCAAAAACCTTGATTATTCTTCCATGATTCGCGTTTACTCCAGCTTTTCCGGCCATTATTGGATTTGATTCTCCTTTATTCCATCCTTTCTTGAGTTTTCTCCAGATTTTCTGTCTTCATTGGCAAATTACCTCGTTTATTTCATTCTTTCTTGCGTTTTCTAAATGTTTTAGGTCTTTTTTGGCAATCAAAAAAGTTCAACCTTTGTTTTTTGCGTTTAATCCTGTTTTTTTTGCTTCATTGGCGATTAACTTGGATTATTTCATTCTTTCTCGCGTTTATTACCGCTTTTTTCGGTTATGTTTGGCGAAAATCATCTTTTATTCCTTCTTTTTCAGCGCTTTCTTACGATTTTCAGTCTTCCATTGCGAATTACCTCTTTTATTCTATACTTTCTTGCGTTTAAAATCGTATTTTCGATCATTTTTGGCAAATACCTTGATTATTCTTCCATGATAAGCGTTAACTCCAGCTTTTCCTGCCATTATTGGATTTGAGTCTCTTTTATTCCATCCTTTATGCGTTTTTCCAGATTTTCTGTCTTCTGTGGCAAATTACCTCGTTTATTTAACTCATTCTTAAGTTTTCTCAATGTTTTTCGGCCTTTCTTGGCAATCAACAAAGTTTTACCTTCGTTTTTCTCGTTTAATGCCGGTTATTTTGCTTCCTTGGCTATTAATTTGGAATATTTCTTTCTTTCTCGCGTTTACTCTCATTTTTTATGTATTCCTTGGCAATTATCATTGTTTATTCCATTTCTTCTCCCGTTTATTACCTTTTTTAGCTTTTGCTTGGCTAAAATCCTCTTCTATTCCTTTTTTTTCAGCACTTTCTTAAGATTTTCAGTCTTCCATTGCGAATTACTTCTTTTATTCTATTCTTTCTTGCGTTTAAAATCGTATTTTTGATCATTTTTGGCAAATACCTTGATTATTCTTCAATAATTCGCGTTTACTCCAGCTTTTCCGGCCATTATTGGATTTGATTCTCTTTTATTCCATCCTTACTAGCGTTTTTTCCAGATTTTCTGTCTTCTTTGGCAAATTACCACGTTTATTTCATTCTTTCTTGCGTTTTATCAATGTTTTAGGCCTTTCTTGGCAATCAACAAAGTTTAACCTTCGTTTTTTGCGTTTAATCCTGGTTTATTTGCTTCATTGGCGATAAACTTGGATTATTTCATTCTTTCTCGCGTTTACTCCCATTTTTTCTGTCTTCCTTGAAAATTATAATTGTTTATTCCATTCCTTCATCCGTTTATTACCGCTTTTTCGGTTATACTTGGCGAAAATCCTCTTTTATTCCTTCTTTTTCAGCACTTTCTTACGATGTCGGTCTTCTATTGCGAATTACTTCTTTTATTCTATTCTTTCTTGCGTTTAATATCGTGTTTTCGATCATTTTTTGAAAATACCTTGTTTATTTCCTCTTCTATTTCCACTTTTTCAGCACTATCTTACGATTTTCATTCTTCTATTGGAATTACCTTTTATTCTATTCTTTCCTGCGTTTAATATTGTATTTTTGATCAATTTTGGCAAATACCTTGATTATTCTTCAATAATTCGCGTTTACTCCAGCTTTTCCGGCCATTATTGGATTTGATTCTCTTTTATTCCAACCCTTTCTTGCGTTTTTCCAGATTTTCTGTCTTCTTTGGCAAAATACCTCGTTTTTTTCATTCTTTCTTGCGTTTTCTCAATGTTTTTTGGATTTCCTTGGCAATCAACAAAGTTTTACATTCGTTTTCCGCGTTTAATCCCGGTTTTTTTTGTATCCTTGTCGATTAACTTGGATTATTTCATTCTTTCTCGCGTTTACTCCCATTTTTTCTGTCTTCCTTGGCAATTATAATTGTTTATTTCATTCTTTCTCCCGTTTATTACTGTCTTTTTATATTATGCTTGGCGAAAATCCTCATTTATTCCTTCTTTTTCAGCACTTTCTTACGATTTTGGTCTTCCATTGCGAATTACTTCTTTTATTCTATTCTTTCTTGCGTTTGAAATCGTATTTTCGATCATTTTTTGCAAATACCTTGATTATTCTTCCATGATTCGCGTTTACTCCAGCTTTTCCGGCCATTATTGGATTTGATTCTCTTTTATTCCATCCTTACTAGCGTTTTTCCAGATTTTCTGTCTTCTTTGGCAAATTACCTCGTTTATTTCATTCTTTCTTGCGTTTTATCAATGTTTTAGGCATTTCCTGGCAATCAACCAAGTTTAACCTTCGTTTTTTGCGTTTAATCCTGGTTTATTTGCTTCATTGGCGATAAACTTGGATTATTTCATTCTTTCTCGCGTTTACTCCCATTTTTTCTGTCTTCCTTGACAATTATAATTGTTTATTTCATTCCTTTATCCGTTTATTACCGCTTTTTCGGTTATACTTGGCAAAAATCCTCTTTTATTCCTTCTTTTTCAGCACTTTCTTACGATGTCGGTCTTCTATTGCGAATTAATTCTTTTATTCTATTCTTTCTTGCGTTTAATATCGTGTTTTCGATCATTTTTGGAAAATACCTTGTTTATTTCCTCTTCTATTTCCACTTTTTCAGCACTTTCTTACGATTTTCATTCTTCTATTGGAATTACCTTTTATTCTATTCTTTCATGCGTTTAATATCGTATTTTTGATCATTTTTGGCAAATACCTTGATTATTCTTCAATAATTCGCATTTACTCCAGCTTTTTTGGCCATTATTGGATTTGATTCTCTTTTATTCCACCCTTTCTTGCGTTTTTTCCAGATTTTCTGTCTTCTTTGGCAAAATACCTTGTTTTTTTCATTCTTTCTTGCGTTTTCTCAATGTTTTTTGGATTTCCTTGGCAATCAACAAAGTTTTACATTCGTTTTCCGCGTTTAATCCCGGTTTTTTTTGCATCCTTGGCGATTAACTTGTATTATTTCATTCTTTCTCGCGTTTACTCCCATTTTTTCTGTCTTCCTTGGCAAATATCATTGTTTATTGCATTCCTTCTCCCGTTTATTACTGATTTTTCAGTTATGCTTGACGAAAGTCGTCTTTTATAACTTCTTTTTCAGCACTTTCTTACGATATTCGGTCTTTCATTGCGAATTACTTTATTTATTCTATTCTTTCTTGCGTTTAATAACGTATTTTCGATCATTTTTTGGCAAATACCTTGATTATTCTTCCATGATTCGCGTTTACTCTAGCTTTTCCGGCCATTATTGTATTTGATTCTCTTTTATCAACAAAGTTATATTTTCGGTTTTTGCGTTTAATCTCGGTTTTCTTGCTTCATTGGCGATAAACCTGGATTATTTCATTCTTTCTCGCGTTTACTCCAATTTTTTTCAGTGTTCCTTGGCAATTATAATTGTTTATTCCATTCTTTCTCCCGTTTATTACCATTTTTTATATTATGCTTGGCGAAAATCCTCATTTATTCCTTCTTTTTCAGCACTTTCTTACGATTTTGGTCTTCCATTGCGAATTACTTCTTTTATTCTACACTTTCTTGCGTTTAAAGTCGTATTTTCGATCAATTTTGCAAATACCTTGATTATTCTTCCATGATTCGCGTTTACTCCAGCTATTCCGGCCATTATTTGCTTTGAATCTCTTATATGCCATCCTTTTTGAGTTTTCTCCAGATTTTCTGTCTTCTTTGGCAAATTACCTCGTTTATTTTATTCTTTCTTGCATTTTCTAAATGTTTTAGGCCTTTCTTGGCATTCAACAAAGTTCAACCTTCGTTTTTTGCGTATAATCCTGGTTTTTTTGCTTCATTGGCGATTAACTTGGATTATTTCATTCTTTCTCGCGTTTACTCCCTTTTTTTCAGTCTTCCTTGGCAATTATAATTGTTTATTCCATTCCTTCTCCCGTTTATTACAGCTTTTTCGGTTATGCTTGGCGAAAATCCTCATTTATTCCTTCTTTTTCAGCACTTTCTTACGATTTTGGTCTTCCATTGCGAATTACTTCTTTTATTCTATACTTTCTTGCGTTTAAAATCGTATTTTCGATCAATTTTTGCAAATACCTTGATTATTCTTCCATGATTCGCGTTTATTCTAGCTTTTCCGGCCATTATTGGCTTTGAATCTCTTATATGCCATCCTTTCTTGAGTTTTCTCCAGATTTTCTGTCTTCTTTGGCAAAATACTTCGTTTATTTCATTCTTTCTTGCGTTTTCTCAATGTTTTATGGCTTTACTTGGCAATCAACAAAGTTTTACATTCGTTTTTCGCGTTTAATCCCGGTTTTTTTTTGCATCCTTTGCGATTAAATTGGTTTATTTCATTCTTTCTCGCGTTTACTACCATTTTTTCAGTCTTCCTTGGCAAATATAATTGTTTATTCCATTCCTTCTCCCGTTTATTACAGCTTTTTCGGTTATGCATGGCGAAAATCCTCTTTTATTCCTTCTTATTTAGCACTTTCTTACGATTTTCGGTCTTCCATTTTGAATTACCTTTTTATTCTATTCTTTCTTGTGTTTAATATCGTATTTTCGATCATTTTTGGCAGATACCTTGATTATTCTTCAATAATTCGCGTTTACTCCAGCTTTTCCGGCCATTATTGGATTTGATTCTCTTTTATTCCATCCTTACTAGCGTTTTTCCAGATTTTCTGTCTTCTTTGGCAAATTACCTCGTTTATTTTATTCTTTCTTGCGTTTTATCAATGTTTTAGGCCTTTCTTGGCAATCAACAAAGTTTAACTTTCGTTTTTTGCGTTTAATCCTGGTTTTTTTGCTTCATTGGCGATTAACTTGGATTATTTCATTCTTTCTCGCGTTTACTCCCATTTTTTCTGTCTTCCTTGACAATTATCATTGTTTATTCCATTCCTTCATCCGTTTATTACTGATTTTCAGTTATGCTTGACGAAAGTCCTCTTTTATAACTTCTTTTTCAGCACTTTCTTACAATATTCGGTCTTTCATTGCGAATTACTTTATTTATTCTATTCTTTCTTGCGTTTAAAATCGTATTTTCGATCATTTTTTGCAAATACCTTGATTATTCTTCCATGATTCGCGTTCACTCCAGCTTTCCGGCCATTATTTGCTTTGAATCTCTTATATGCCATCCTTTTTGAGTTTTCTCCAGATTTTCTGTCTTCTTTGGCAAATTACCTCGTTTATTTCATTCTTTCTTGCGTTTTCTAAATGTTTTTGGCCTTTCTTTGCAATCAACAAAGTTCAACCTTCGTTTTTTGAGTTTAATCCTGGTTTTTTTGCTTCATTGGTGATTAACTTGGATTATTTCATTCTTTCTCGCGTTTACTCCCATTTTTTCTGTCTTTCTTGACAATTATCAATGTTTATTACAGTTCTTATCCCGTTTATTACCGTTTTTTTCGCATATAATTGGCAAAAATCCTTTTCTATTTCCACTTTTTCTGCACTTTCTTATGATTTTCAGTCTTCCATTGCGAATTACTTCTTTTATTCTATACTTTCTTGCGTTTAAAATCGTATTTTCGATCAATTTCTGCAAATACCTTGATTATTCTTCCATGATTCGCGTTTACTTCAGCTTTTCCGGCCATTATTGGCTTTGAATCTCTTATATGCCATCCTTTCTTGAGTTTTCTCCAGATTTTCTGTCTTCTTTGGCAAAATACTTCGTTTATTTCATTCTTTCTTGCGTTTTCTCATGTTTTTTGGCTTTACTTGGCAATCAACAAAGTTTTACATTCGTTTTTCGCGTTAAATCCCGGTTTTTTTGCATCCTTTGCGATTAACTTGGATTATTTCATTCTTTCTCGCGTTTACTCCCTTTTTTTCTGTCTTCCTTGGCAATTATAATTGTTTATTCCATTCCTTCTCCCGTTTATTACAGCTTTTTCGGTTATGCTTGGCGAAAATCCTCTTTTATTCCTTCTTATTTAGCACTTTCTTACGATTTTCGGTCTTCCATTTTGAATTACCTCTATTATTTCTGGCGTTTAGTATCGTATTTTCGATCATTTTTGGCAAATACCTTGATTATTCTTCAATAATTCGCGTTTACTCCAGCTTTTCCGGCCATTATTGGATTTGATTCTCTTTTATTCCATCCTTACTAGCGTTTTTCCAGATTTTCTGTCTTCTTTGGCAAATTACCTCGTTTATTTCATTCTTTCTTGCGTTTTATCAATGTTTTAGGACTTTCTTGGCAATCAACAAAGTTTAACCTTCGTTTTTTGCGTTTAATCCTGGTTTTTTTTTGCTTCATTGGCGATTAACTTGGATATTTCATTCTTTCTCGCGTTTACTCCCATTTTTTCTGTCTTCCTTGACAATTATCATTGTTTATTCCATTCCTTCATCCGTTTATTACCGCTTTTTCGGTTATTCTTGGCGAAAATCCTCTTTTATTCCTTCTTTTTCAGCACTTTCTTACGATGTCGGTCTTCCATTGCGAATTACTTCTTTTATTCTATTCTATCTTGCGTTTAATATCGTGTTTTCGATCATTTTTGGACAATACCTTGTTTATTCTTTCCTGATTCGCGTTAACTCTATCTTTTCCGGCCATTATCGGCTTTGATTCTCTTTTATTCCAACCTTTTTTGCGTTTTCTCCAGATTTTCTTTCTTCTGTGGCAAATTACCTCGTCTATTTAACTCATTCTTGCGTTTTCGCAATGTTTTTCGGCATTTCTTGGCAATCAACAAAGTTTTACCTTCTTTTTTCTCGTTTAATGCCGGTTATTTTGCTTCATTGCCTATTAAATCGGAATATTTCTTTATTTCTCGCGTTTACTCCCATTTTTTCTGTCTTCCTTGACAATTATCATTGTTTATTCCATTCCCTCATCCTTTTATTACCGCTTTTTCGGTTATGCTTGGCGAAAATCCTCTTTTATTCCTTCTATTTCAGCACTTTCTTACGATGTCGGTCTTCCATTGCGAATTACTTCTCTTATTCTATAGTTTCTTGCGTTTAATATCGTGTTTTCGATCATTTTAGGCAAATATCTTATTTCTTCT
>JAJPWW010000251.1:0-42639 GCA_028673005.1 Tanypteryx hageni
ATAAAAGAGAATCAAATCCAATAATGGCCGGAAAAGCTGGAGTAAACTCGAATTATTGAAGAATAATCAAGGTATTGCCAAAAATGATCGAAAATACGATATTAAACGCAAAAAATAGTAGAATAAAAAGGTAATTCGCAATGGAAGAATGAAAATCGTAAGAAAGTGCTGAAAAAGTGGAAATAGAAGAGGATTTTTTCCAAGCATAGGCAAAAAAACGGTAATAAACGGGAGAAGAACTGGAATAAACAATGATAATTGTCAAGGAAGACAGAAAAAATGGGAGTAAACGCGAGAAAGAATGAAATAATCCAAGTTAATCGCCAATGAAGCAAAAAAACCAGGATTAAACGCAAAAAACGAAGGTTGAACTATGTTGATTGCCAAGAAAGGCCTAAAACATTTAGAAAACGCAAGAAAGAATGAAATAAACGAGGTAATTTGCCAAAGAAGACAGAAAATCTGGAGAAAACTCAAGAAAGGATGGCATATAAGAGATTCAAAGCCAATAATGGCCGGAAAAGCTGGAGTAAACGCGAATCATGGAGGAATAATCAAGGTATTGCAAAAAATGATCGAAAATACGATTTTAAACGCAAGAAAGTATAGAATAAAAGAAGTAATTCGCAATGGGAAGACCAAAATCGTAAGAAACAGAATACAGAAAAAATGGGAGTAAACGCGAGAAAAAATGAAATAATCCAAGTTAATCGCCAAAGATGCAAAAAAAACCGAAATTAAACACTTACATTGAATTTAAATCTTTGTTGATTGCCAAGAAAGGCCTAAAACATTGATAAAACGCAAGAAAGAATGAAATAAACGAGGTAATTTGCCAAAGAAGACAGAAAATCTGGAAAAAACGCAAGAAAGGATGGAATAAAAGAGAATCAAAGCCAATAATGGCCAGAAAAGCTGAAGTGAACGCGAATCATGGAAGAATAATCAAGGTATTTGCCAAAAATGATCGAAAATACGATTTTAAACGCAAGAAAGTATAGAATAAAAGAAGTAATTCGCAATGGAAGACCAAAATCGTAAGAAAGTTCTGAAAAAGAAGAATAAAAGAGGATTTTCGCCAAGCATAATATAAAAAAGCGGTAATAAACGGGAGAAAGAATGGAATAAACAATTATAATTGCCGCGGAACACTGAAAAAATGGAAGTAAACGCGAGAAAGAATGGAATAATCCATGTTTATCGCCAATGAAGCAAAAAAACCGAGATTAAACGCAAAAAACGAAAATAAAACTTTGTTGATTGCCAAGGAAAGCCAAAAAACATTGAGAAAACGCAAGAAAGAATGAAAAAAAAGAGGTATTTTGCCAAAGAATACAGAAAATCTGGAAAAACGCAAGAAAGGATGGAATAAAAGAGAATCAAATCCAATAATGGCTGGAAAAGCTGGAGTAAACGCGAATTATTGAAGAATAATCAAGGTATTTGCAAAAAATGATCAAAAATACGATTTTTAAACGCAAGAAAGTATAGAATAAAAGAAGTAATTTCGCAATGGAAGACCAAAATCGCAAGAAAGTGCTGAAAAAGAAGGAATAAAAGAGGATATTCGCCAAGCATAATATAAAAAAGCGGTAATAAACGGGTGAAAGAATGGAATAAACAATTATAATTGCCGCGGAACACTGAAAAAATGGGAGTAAAACGCGAGAAAGAATGAAATAATCCATGTTTATCGCCAATGAAGCAAACAAAACCGAGATTAAACGCAAAAAACGAAAATAAAACTTTGTTGATTGCCAAGAAAGGCCAAAAAAACATTGATAAAACGCAAGAAAGAATGAAATAAACAAGGTAATTTGCCAAAGAAGACAGAAAATCTGGAAAATTGCAAGAAAGGATGGAATAAAAGAGAATCAAAGCCAATAATGGCAGGAAAAGCTGGAGTAAACGCGAATCATGGAAGAATAATCAAGGTATTTGCAAAAAATGATCGAAAATACGATTTTAAAAATCAAGAAAGATAGAATAAATGAAGTAATTCGCAATGGAAGACCAAAATCGTAAGAAACTGCTGAAAAATAAGGAATAAAAGAGGATTTTCGCCAAGCAAAATATAAAAAAGCGTAATAAACGGGAGAAAGAATGGAATAAAACAATTATAATTGCCGCGGAACACTGAAAAAAATGGGAGTAAACGCGAGAAAGAATGAAATAATCAATGTTTATCGCCAATGAAGCAAAAAAAACCGAGATTAAAGGCAAAAAACGAAAATAAAACTTTGTTGATTGCCAAGAAAGGCCTAAAACATTGATAAAACGCAAGAAAGAATGAAATAAACGAGGTAATTTGCCAAAGAAGACAGAAAATCTGGAAAAACGCAAGAAAGGATGGAATAAAAGAGAATCAAAGCCAATAATGGCCGAAAAAGCTGAAGTAAACGCGAATCATGAAGAATAATCAAGGAATTTGCAAAAAATCATCGAGAATACGATTTTAAACGCAAGAAAGTATAGAATAAAAGAAGTAATTCGCAATGGAAGACCAAAATCGTAAGAAAGTGCTGAAAAAGAAGGAATAAAAGAGGATTTTCGCCAAGCATAATATAAAAAAAGCGGTAATAAACGGGAGAAAGAATGGAATAACAATTATAATTGCCGCGGAACACTGAAAAAATGGGAGTAAACGCGAGAAAGAATGAAATAATCCATGTTTTCGCCAATGAAGCAAAAAAAAAACCAAGATTAAACGCAAAAAAGAAAATAAAACTTTGTTGATTGCCAAAAAAGGCCGAAAAACATTGATAAAACGCAAGAAAGAATGAAATAAACAAGGTAATTTGCCAAAGAAGACAGAAAATCTGGAAAAACGCAAGAAAGGATGGAATAAAAGAGAATCAAAGCCAATAATGGCAGGAAAAGCTGGAGTAAAACGCGAATCATGAAGAATAATCAAGGTATTTGCAAAAAAATGATCGAAAACACGATATTAAACGCAAGAAAGAGTAGAATAAAAGGGTAATTCGCAATGGAAGAATGAAAATCGTAAGAAAGTGCTGAAAAAGTGGAAATAGAAGAGGATTTTTGCCAAACCATAAGCGAAAAAACGGTAATAAACGGGAAAAGAAATGGAATAAACAATGATAATTGTCAAGGAAGACAGAAAAAATGGGAGTAAACGCGAGAAAGAATGAAATAATCCAAGTTAATAGCCAAGGAAGCAAAATAACCGGCGTTAAACGAGAAAAACGAAGGTACAACTTTGTTGATTGCCAAGAAAGGCCTAAACATTGATAAAAACGCAAGAAAGAATGAAACAAACGAGGTAATTTGCCAAAGAAGTCAGAAAATCTGTAAAAAAGCAAGAAAGGATGGAATAAAAGAGAATCAAAGCCAATAATGGCCGGTAAAGCTGGAGTAAACGCGAATCAGAAATAAATAACAAGGTATTTGCCAAAAATGATCGAAAAAACGATTTTAAACGCAAGAAAGAATAGAATAAAAGAGATAATTCGCAATGGAAGGACTAAAAATCGTAAGAAAGTGCTGAAAAAGAAGAATAGAGAGGATTTTAGCCAAGCAAAAGCTAAAAAAATGGAAATAAATGGGAGAAGGAATGGAATAAACAATGATAATTGCCAAGGAATAAAGAAAAAATAGGAGTAAACGCGAGAAAGAATGAAATAATCCAAGTTAATCGCCAAAGATGCAAAAAAAACCGAAAATAAACGCTTACATTGAATTTAAATCTTTGTTGATTGCCAAGAAAGGCCTAAAACTTTGATAAAACGCAAGAAAGAATGAAATAAACGAGGTAATTTGCCAAAGAAGACAGAAAATCTGGAAAAACGCAAGAAAGGATGGAATAAAAGAGAATCAAAGCCAATAATGGCCGGAAAAGCTGAAGTAAACGCGAATCATGGAAGAATAATCAAGGAATTTGCAAAAAATGATCGAGAATACGATTTTAAACGCAAGAAAGTATAGAATAAAAGAAGTAATTCGCAATGGAAGACCAAAATCGTAAGAAACTGCTGAAAAATAAGGAATAGAAGAGGATTTTAGCCATGCATAATATAAAAAAGCGGTAATAAACGGGAGAAAGAATGGAATAAACAATTATAATTGCCGCGGAACACTGAAAAAATGGGAGTAAACGCGAGAAAGAATGAAATAATCCATGTTTATCGCCAATGAAGCAAAGAAACCGAGATTAAACGCAAAAAACGAAAATAAAACTTTGTTGATTACCAAGAAAGGCCGAAAAACATTGATAAAACGCAAGAAAGAACGAAATAAACGAGGTAATTTGCCAAAGAAGACAGAAAATCTGGAAAAACGCAAGAAAGGATGGAATAAAAGAGAATCAAAGCCAATAATGGCAGGAAAAGCTGGAGTAAACGCGAATCATGGAAGAATAATCAAGGTATTTGCAAAAAATGATCGAAAATACGATTTTAAAAACAAGAAAGAATAGAATAAATGAAGTAATTCGCAATGGAAGACCAAAATCGTAAGAAACTGCTGAAAAATAAGGAATAGAAGAGGATTTTAGCCATGCAAAATCTAAAAAGGGAAATAAACGGGAGAAGGAATGGAATAAACAATGATAATTGCCAAGGAATACAGAAAAAATGGGAGTAAACGCGAGAAAGAATGAAATAATCCAAGTTAATCGCCAAAGATGCAAAAAAAACCGAAATTAAACGCTTACATTGAATTTAAATCTTGTTGATTGCCATGAAAGTCCTAAAACATTGATAAAACGCAAGAAAGAATGAAATAAACGAAGTAATTTGCCAAAGAAGACAGAAAATCTGGAAAAACGCAAGAAAGGATGGAATAAAAGAGAATCAAAGCCAATAATGGCCAGAAAATGCTGAAGTAAACGCGAATCATGGAAGAATAATCAAGGAATTTGCAAAAAAATGATCGAAAATTACGATTTTTAAACGCAAAAAAAGTATAGAATAAAAGAAGTAATTCGCAATGGAAGACCAAAATCGTAAGAAAGTGCTGAAAAAGAAGGAATAAAAGAGTATTTTCGCCAAGCATAATATAAAAAAGCGGTAATAAACGGGAGAAAGAATGGAATAAACAATTATAATTGCCGCGGAACACTGAAAAAATGGGAGTAAACGCGAGAAAGAATGAAATAATCCATGTTTATCGCCAATGAAGCAAAGAAACCGAGATTAAACGCAAAAAACGAAAATAAAACTTTGTTGATTACCAAGAAAGCCGAAAAACATTGATAAAACGCAAGAAAGAACGAAATAAACGAGGTAATTTGCCAAAGAAGACAGAAAATCTGGAAAAACGCAGAAAGGATGGAATAAAAGAGAATCAAAGCCAATAATGGCAGGAAAAGCTGGAGTAAACGCGAATCATGGAAGGAATAATCAAGGTATTTGCAAAAAATGATCGAAAATACGATTTTAAAAACAAGAAAGAATAGAATAAATGAAGTAATTCGCAATGGAAGACCAAAATCGTAAGAAACTGCTGAAAAATAAGGAATAGAAGAGGATTTTAGCCATGCAAAATCTAAAAAAGGGAAATAAACGGGAGAAGGAATGGAATAAACAATGATAATTGCCAAGGAATACAGAAAAATGGGAGTAAACGCGAGAAAGAATGAAATAATCCAAGTTAATCGCCAAAGATGCAAAAAAACCGAAATTAAACGCTTACATTGAATTTAAATCTTTGTTGATTGCCATGAAAGTCCTAAAACATTGATAAAACGCAAGAAAGAATGAAATAAACGAAGTAATTTGCCAAAGAAGACAGAAAATCTGGAAAAACGCAAGAAAGGATGGAATAAAAGAGAATCAAAGCCAATAATGGCCAGAAAAGCTGAAGTAAACGCGAATCATGGAAGAATAATCAAGGTATTTGCAAAAAATGATCGAAAATACGATTTTAAAACGCAAAAAAGTATAGAATAAAAGAAGTAATTCGCAATGGAAGACCAAAATCGTAAGAAAGTGCTGAAAAAGAAGGAATAAAAGAGGATATTCGCCAAGCATAATATAAAAAAGCGGTAATAAACGGGAGAAAGAATGGAATAAACAATTATAATTGCCGCGGAACACTGAAAAAATGGGAGTAAACGCGAGAAAGAATGAAATAATCCAAGTTAATCGCCAATGAAGCAAAAAAACCAGGATTAAACGCAAAAAAACGAAGGTTGAACTTTGTTGATTGCCAAGAAAGTCCTAAAACATTTAGAAAACGCAAGAAAGAATGAAATAAACGAGGTATTTTGCCAAAGAAGACAGAAAATCTGGAGAAAACTCAAGAAAGGATGGAATAAAAGAGAATCAAATCCAATAATGGCCGGAAAAGCTGGAGTAAACGCGAATTATGAAGAATAATCAAGGTATTTGCAAAAAATGATCAAAAATACGATTTTAAACGCAAGAAAGTATAGAATAAAAGAAGTAATTCGCATGGAAGACCAAAATCGTAAGAAAGTGCTGAAAAAGAAGGAATAAAAGAGTATTTTTGCCAAGCATAATATAAAAAAGCGGTAATAAACGGGAGAAAGAATGGAATAAACAATTATAATTGCCAAGAAACACTACAAAAATGGAGTAAACGCGAGAAAGAATGAAATAATCCCTGTTTATCGCCAATGAAGCAAAAAAAACCGAGATTAAACGCAAAAAACGAAATAAAACTTTTTTGATTGCCAAGAAAGGCCGAAAAACATTGATAAAACGCAAGAAAGAATGAAATAAACAAGGTAATTTGCCAAAGAAGACAGAAAATCTGGAAAAACGCAAGAAAGGATGTAATAAAAGAGAATCAAATCAATAATGGCCGGAAAAGCTGGAGTAAACTCGAATTATTGAAGAATAATCAAGGTATTTGCCAAAAATGATCGAAAATACGATATTAAAACGCAAAAAATAGTAGAATAAAAAGGTAATTCGCAATGGAAGAATGAAAATCGTAAGAAAGTGCTGAAAAAGTGGAAATAGAAGAGGATTTTTTCCAAGCATAAGCAAAAAAAACGGTAATAAACGGGAGAAGAACTGGAATAAACAATGATAATTGTCAAGGAAGACAGAAAAAATGGGAGTAAAACGCGAGAAAGAATGAAATAATCCAAGTTAATCGCCAATGAAGCAAAAAAAACCAGGATTAAACGCAAAAAACGAAGGTTGAACTTTGTTGATTGCCAAGAAAGGCCTAAAACATTTAGAAAACGCAAGAAAGAATGAAATAAACGAGGTAATTTGCCAAAGAAGACAGAAAATCTGGAGAAAACTCAAGAAAGGATGGCATATAAGAGATTCAAAGCCAATAATGGCCGGAAAAGCTGGAGTAAACGCGAATCATGGAGGAATAATCAAGGTATTGCAAAAAATGATCGAAAATACGATTTAAACGCAATAAAGTATAGAATAAAAGAAGTAATTCGCAATGGAAGACCAAAATCGTAAAAAAGTGCTGAAAAAGAAGAATAAAAGAGGATATTCGCCAAGCATAATATAAAAAAGCGGTAATAAACGGGAGGAAAGAATGGAATAAACAATTATAATTGCCGCGGAACACTGAAAAAATGGGAGTAAACACGAGAAAGAATGAAATAATCCATGTTTATCGCCAATGAAGCAAAAAAAACCGAGATTAAACGCAAAAAAAACGAAAATAAAACTTTGTTGATTGCCAAGAAAGGCCGGAAAAACATTGATAAAACGCAAGAAAGAATGAAATAAACGAGGTAATGTGCCAAAGAAGTCAGAAAATCTGTAAAAAACGCAAGAAAGGATGGAATAAAAGAGAATCAAAGGCCAATAATGGCTGGTAAAGCTGGAGTAAACGGGAATCAGAAAAGAATAATCAAGGGAATTTGCAAAAAATGATCGAGAATACGATTTTAAACGCAAGAAAGTATAGAATAAAAGAAGTAATTCGCAATGGAAGACCAAAATCGTAAGAAACAGAATACAGAAAAAATGGGAGTAAACGCGAGAAAAAATGAAATAATCCAAGTTAATCGCCAAAGATGCAAAAAAACCGAAATTAAAACACTTACATTGAATTTAAATCTTTATTGATTGCCAAGAAAGGCCTAAAACATTGATAAAACGCAAGAAAGAATGAAATAAACGAGCTAATTTGCCAAAGAAGACAGAAAATCTGGAAAAACGCAAGAAAGGATGGAATAAAAGAGAATCAAAGCCAATAATGGCCAGAAAAGCTGAAGTAAACGCGAATCAATGGAAGAATAATCAAGGTATTTGCAAAAAATGATCGAAAATACGATTTTAAACGCAAGAAAGTATAGAATAAAAGAAGTAATTCGCAATGGAAGACCAAAATCGTAAGAAAGTGCTGAAAAAGAAGGAATAAAAGAGGATATTCGCCAAGCATAATATAAAAAAGCGGTAATAAACGGGAGAAAGAATGGAATAAACAATTATAATTGCCGCGGAACACTGAAAAAATGGGAGTAAACGCGAGAAAGAATGAAATAATCCAAGTTAATCGCCAATGAAGCAAAAAAAACCAGGATTAAACGCAAAAAACGAAGGTTGAACTTTGTTGATTGCCAAGAAAGTCCTAAAACATTTAGAAAACGCAAGAAAGAATGAAATAAACGAGGTATTTTGCCAAGAAGACAGAAAATCTGGAGAAAACTCAAGAAAGGATGGAATAAAAGAGAATCAAATCCAATAATGGCCGGAAAAGCTGGAGTAAACGCGAATTATTGAAGAATAATCAAGGTATTTGCAAAAAATGATCAAAAATACGATTTTAAACGCAAGAAAGTATAGAATAAAAGAAGTAATTCGCAATGGAAGACCAAAATCGTAAGAAAGTGCTGAAAAAGAAGGAATAAAAGAGGATATTCGCCAAGCATAATATAAAAAAAGCGGTAATAAACGGGTGAAAGAATGGAATAAACAATTATAATTGCCGCGGAACACTGAAAAAATGGGAGTAAACGCGAGAAAGAATGAAATAATCCATGTTTATCGCCAATGAAGCAAAGAAACCCGAGATTTAACGCAAAAAACGAAAATAAAACTTTGTTGATTACCAAGAAAGGCCGAAAAACATTGATAAAACGCAAGAAAGAACGAAATAAACGAGGTAATTTGCCAAAGAAGACAGAAAATCTGGAAAAAACGCAAGAAAGGATGGAATAAAAGAGAATCAAAGCCAATAATGACAGGAAAAGCTGGAGTAAAACGCGAATCATGGAAGAATAATCAAGGTATTTGCAAAAAATGATCGAAAATACGATTTTAAAAACAAGAAAGAATAGAATATATGAAGTAATTCGCAATGGAAGACCAAAATCGTAAGAAAGTGCTGAAAAATAAGGAATAGAAGAGGGATTTTAGCCATGCAAAATCTAAAAAAGGGAAATAAACGGGAGAAGGAATGGAATAAACAATGATAATTGCCAAGGAATACAGAAAAAATGGGAGTAAACGCGAGAAAGAATGAAAATAATCCAAGTTAATCGCCAAAGATGCAAAAAAACCGAAATTAAACGCTTACATTGAATTTAAATCTTTGTTGATTGCCATGAAAGTCCTAAAACATTGATAAAACGCAAGAAAGAATGAAATAAACGAAGTAATTTGCCAAAGAAGACAGAAAATCTGGAAAAACGCAAGAAAGGATGGAATAAAAGAGAATCAAAGCCAATAATGGCCAGAAAAGCTGAAGTAAACGCGAATCATGGAAGAATAATCAAGGTATTTGCAAAAAATGATCGAAAATACGATTTTAAACGCAAAAAAGTATAGAATAAAAGAAGTAATTCGCAATGGAAGACCAAAATCGTAAGAAAGTGCTGAAAAAGAAGGAATAAAAGAGTATTTTCGCCAAGCATAATATAAAAAAGCGGTAATAAACGGAGAAAGAATGGAATAAACAATTATAATTGCCAAGGAACACTACAAAAATGGGAGTAAACGCGAGAAAGAATGAAATAATCCCTGTTTATCGCCAATGAAGCAAAAAAAACCGAGATTAAACGCAAAAAAACGAAAATAAAAACTTTTTTGATTGCCAAGAAAGGCCGAAAAACATTGATAAAACGCAAGAAAGAATGAAATAAACAAGGTAATTTGCCAAAGAAGACAGAAAATCTGGAAAAACGCAAGAAAGGATGTAATAAAAGAGAATCAAATCCAATAATGGCCGGAAAAGCTGGAGTAAACTCGAATTATTGAAGAATAATCAAGGTATTTGCCAAAAATGATCGAAAATACGATATTAAACGCAAGAAATAGTAGAATAAAAAGGTAATTCGCAATGGAAGAATGAAAATCGTAAGAAAGTGCTGAAAAAGTGGAAATAGAAGAGGATTTTTTTCCAAGCATAAGCAAAAAAACGGTAATAAACGGGAGAAGAACTGGAATAAACAATGATAATTGTCAAGGAAGACAGAAAAAATGGGAGTAAACGCGAGAAAGAATGAAATAATCCAAGTTAAGCGCCAATGAAGCAAAAAAAACCAGGATTAAACGAAAAAAACGAAGGTTGAACTTTGTTGATTGCCAAGAAAGGCCTAAAACATTTAGAAAACGCAAGAAAGAATGAAATAAACGAGGTAATTTGCCAAAGAAGACAGAAAATCTGGAGAAAACTCAAGAAAGGATGGCATATAAGAGATTCAAAGCCAATAATGGCCGGAAAAGCTGGAGTAAAGGCGAATCATGGAGGAATAATCAAGGTATTGCAAAAAATGATCGAAAATACGATTTTAAACGCAAGAAAGTATAGAATAAAAGAAGTAATTCGCAATGGAAGACCAAAATCGTAAAAAAGTGCTGAAAAAGAAGGAATAAAAGAGGATATTCGCCAAGCATAATATAAAAAAGCGGTAATAAACGGGAGAAAGAATGGAATAAACAATTATAATTGCCGCGGAACACTGAAAAAATGGGAGTAAACGCGAGAAAGAATGAAATAATCCATGTTTATCGCCAATGAAGCAAAAAAACCGAGATTAAACGCAAAAAACGAAAATAAAACTTTGTTGATTGCCAAGAAAGGCCGAAAAACATTGATAAAACGCAAGAAAGAATGAAATAAACGAGGTAATGTGCCAAAGAAGTCAGAAAATCTGTAAAAACGCAAGAAAGGATGGAATAAAAGAGAATCAAAGCCAATAATGGCTGGTAAAGCTGGAGTAAACGGGAATCAGAAAAGAATAATCAAGGAATTTGCAAAAAATGATCGAGAATACGATTTTAAACGCAAGAAAGTATAGAATAAAAGAAGTAATTCGCAATGGAAGACCAAAATCGTAAGAAACAGAATACAGAAAAAATGGGAGTAAACGCGAGAAAGAATGAAATAATCCAAGTTAATAGCCAAAGATGCAAAAAAAACCCGAAATTAAACACTTACATTGAATTTAAATCTTTGTTGATTGCCAAGAAAGGCCTAAAACATTGATAAAACGCAAGAAAGAATGAAATAAACGAGCTAATTTGCCAAAGAAGACAGAAAATCTGGAAAAACGCAAGAAAGGATGGAATAAAAGAGAATCAAAGCCAATAATGGCCAGAAAAGCTGAAGTGAACGCGAATCATGGAAGAATAATCAAGGTATTTGCAAAAAATGATCGAAAATACGATTTTATACGCAAGAAAGTATAGAATAAAAGAAGTAATTCGCAATGGAAGACCAAAATCGTAAGAAAGTGCTGAAAAAGAAGGATTAAAAGAGGATATTCGCCAAGCATAATATAAAAAAGCGGTAATAAACGGGAGAAAAGAATGGAATAAACAATTATAATTGCCGCGGAACACTGAAAAAATGGGAGTAAACGCGAGAAAGAATGAAATAATCCAAGTTAATCGCCAATGAAGCAAAAAAACCAGGATTAAACGCAAAAAACGAAGGTTGAACTTTGTTGATTGCCAAGAAAGTCCTAAAACATTTAGAAAACGCAAGAAAGAATGAAATAAACGAGGTATTTTGCCAAAGAAGACAGAAAAATCTGGAGAAAACTCAAGAAAGGATGGAATAAAAGAGAATCAAATCCAATAATGGCCGGAAAAGCTGGAGTAAACGCGAATTATTGAAGAATAATCAAGGTATTTGCAAAAAATGATCAAAAATACGATTTTAAACGCAAGAAAGTATAGAATAAAAGAAGTAATTCGCAATGGAAGACCAAAATCGTAAGAAAGTGCTGAAAAAGAAGGAATAAAAGAGGATATTCGCCAAGCATAATATAAAAAAGCGGTAATAAACGGGTGAAAGAATGGAATAAACAATTATAATTGCCGCGGAACACTGAAAAAATGGGAGTAAACGCGAGAAAGAATGAAATAATCCATGTTTATCGCAATGAAGCAAAAAAAACCGAGATTAAACGCAAAAACGAAAATAAAACTTTGTTGATTACCAAGAAAGGCCGAAAAACATTGATAAAACGCAAGAAAGAACGAAATAAACGAGGTAATTTGCCAAAGAAGACAGAAAATATGGAAAAACGCAAGAAAGGATGGAATAAAAGAGAATCAAAGAAAATAATGGCAGGAAAAGCTGAAGTAAACGCGAATCATGGAAGAATAATCAAAGTATTTGCCAAAAATGATCGAAAATACGATTTTATACGCAAGAAAGTATAGAATAAAAGAAGTAATTCGCAATGGAAGACCAAAATCGTAAGAAAGTGCTGAAAAAGAAGGATTAAAAGAGGATATTCGCCAAGCATAATATAAAAAAGCGGTAATAAACGGGAGAAAGAATGGAATAAACAATTATAATTGCCGCGGAACACTGAAAAAATGGGAGTAAACGCGAGAAAGAATGAAATAATCCAAGTTAATCGCCAATGAAGCAAAAAAAACCAGGATTAAAACGCAAAAAACGAAGGTTGAACTTTGTTGATTGCCAAGAAAGTCCTAAAACATTTAGAAAACGCAAGAAAGAATGAAATAAACGAGGTATTTTGCCAAAGAAGACAGAAAATCTGAAGAAAACTCAAGAAAGGATGGAATAAAAGAGAATCAAAATCCAATAATGGCCGGAAAAGCTGGAGTAAACGCGAATTATTGAAGAATAATCAAGGTATTTGCAAAAAATGATCAAAAATACGATTTTAAACGCAAGAAAGTATAGAATAAAAGAAGTAATTCGCAATGGAAGACCAAAATCGTAAGAAAGTGCTGAAAAAGAAGGAATAAAAGAGGATATTCGCCAAGCATAATATAAAAAAGCGGTAATAAACGGGTGAAAGAATGGATAAACAATTATAATTGCCGCGGAACACTGAAAAAATGGGAGTAAACGCGAGAAAGAATGAAATAATCCATGTTTATCGCCAATGAAGCAAAAAAACCGAGATTAAACGCAAAAAAACGAAAATAAAACTTTGTTGATTACCAAGAAAGGCCGAAAAACATTGATAAAACGCAAGAAAGAACGAAATAAACGAGGTAATTTGCCAAAGAAGACAGAAAATATGGAAAAAACGCAAGAAAGGATGGAATAAAAGAGAATCAAAGAAAATAATGGCAGGAAAAGCTGAAGTAAACGCGAATCATGGAAGAATAATCAAAGTATTTGCCAAAAATGATCGAAAACACGATATTAAACGCAAGAAAGAGTAGAATAAAAGGTAATTCGCAATGGAAGAATGAAAATCGTAAGAAAGTGCTGAAAAAGTGGAAATAGAAGAGGATTTTTGCCAAGCATAAGCGAAAAAACGGTAATAAACGGGAGAAGAAATGGAATAAACAATGATAATTGTCAAGGAAGACAGAAAAAATGGGAGTAAACGCGAGAAAGAATGAAATAATCCAAGTTAATAGCCAAGGAAGCAAAATAACCGGCGTTAAACGAGAAAAACGAAGGTACAACTTTGTTGATTGCCAAGAAAGGCCTAAAACATTCATAAAACGCAAGAAAGAATGAAACAAACGAGGTAATTTGCCAAAGAAGTCAGAAAATCTGTAAAAAGCAAGAAAGGATGGAATAAAATAGAATCAAAGCTAATAATGGCCGGTAAAGCTGGAGTAAACGCGAAT
The DNA here is from genome assembly GCA_028673005.1 of Tanypteryx hageni. Taxonomy (NCBI): domain Eukaryota; kingdom Metazoa; phylum Arthropoda; class Insecta; order Odonata; family Petaluridae; genus Tanypteryx; species Tanypteryx hageni. The sequence goes on from JAJPWW010000251.1 coordinate 13,980, forward strand.
CAGAAGAGAATAAACAAGGTATTTGCCAAAAATGATCGAAAAAACTATTTTAAACGCAAGAAAGAATAGAATACAAGAGATAATTCGCAATAAAAGACTAAAAATCGTAAGAAAGTGCTGAAAAAGAAGGAATAGAAGAGGATTTTAGCCAAGCAAAAGCTAAAAAAGGGAAATAAACGGGAGAAGGAATTGAATAAACAATGATAATTGCCAAGGAATACAGAAAAAATAGGAGTAAACGCGAGAAAGAATGAAATAATCCAAGTTAATCGCCAAAGATGCAAAAAAACCGAAAATAAACGCTTACATTGAATTTAAATCTTTGTTGATTGCCAAGAAAGGCCTAAAACATTGATAAAACGCAAGAAAGAATGAAATAAACGAGGTAATTTGCCAAAGAAGACAGAAAATCTGGAAAAACGCAAGAAAGGATGGAATAAAAGAGAATCAAAGCCAATAATGGCAGGAAAAGCTGGAGTAAACGCGAATCATGGAAGAATAATCAAGGTATTTGCAAAAAATGATCGAAAATACGATTTTAAAAACAAAAAAGAATAGAATAAATGAAGTAATTCGCAATGGAAGACCAAAATCGTAAGAAACTGCTGAAAAATAAGGAATAAAAGAGGATATTCGCCAAACATAATATAAAAAAGCGGTAATAAACGGGAGAAAGAATGGAATAAACAATTATAATTGCCAAGAAACACTACAAAAATGGGAGTAAACGCGAGAAAGAATGAAATAATCCATGTTTATCGCCAATGAAGCAAAAAAACCGAGATTAAACGCAAAAAAACGAAAATAAAACTTTGTTGATTGCCAAGGAAAGCCAAAAAACATTGAGAAAACGCAAGAAAGAATGAAAAAACGAGGTATTTTGCCAAAGAATACGGAAAATCTGGAAAAACGCAAGAAAGGATGGAATAAAAGAGAATCAAAGCCAATAATGGCCAGAAAAGCTGAAGTGAACGCGAATCATGGAAGAATAATCAAGGTATTTGCAAAAAATGATCGAAAATACGATTTTAAACGCAAGAAAGTATAGAATAAAAGAAGTAATTCGCAATGGAAGACCAAAATCGTAAGAAAGTTCTGAAAAAGAAGGAATAAAAGAGGATTTTCGCCAAGCATAATATAAAAAAGCGGTAATAAACGGGAGAAAGAATAGAATAAACAATTATAATTGCCGAGGAACACTGAAAAAATGGAAGTAAACGCGAGAAAGAATGAAATAATCCATGTTTATCGCCAATGAAGCAAAAAAAACCGAGATTAAACGCAAAAAACGAAAATAAAACTTTGTTGATTGCCAAGGAAAGCCAAAAAACATTGATAAAACGCAAGAAAGAATGAAATAAACGAGGTAATTTGCCAAAGAAGACAAAATCTGGAAAAACGCAAGAAAGGATGGAATAAAAGAGATTCAAAGCCAATAATGGCCAGAAAAGCTGAAGTAAACGCGAATCATGGAAGAATAATCAAGGTATTTGCAAAAAATGATCGAAAATACGATTTTAAACGCAAGAAAGTATAGAATAAAAGAAGTAATTCGCAATGGAAGACAAAAATCGTAAGAAAGTGCTGAAAAAGAAGGAATAAAAGATTATATTCGCCAAGCATAATATAAAAAAGCGGTAATAAACGGGAGAAAGAATGGAATAAACAATTATAATTGCCAAGAAACACTACAAAAATGGGAGTAAACGCGAGAAAGAATGAAATAATCCATGTTTATCGCCAATGAAGCAAAAAAAACCGAGATTAAAACGCAAAAAAACGAAAAATAAAACTTTGTTGATTGCCAAGAAAAGCCAAAAAACATTGAGAAAACGCAAGAAAGAATGAAAAAAAACGAGGTATTTTGCCAAAGAATACAGAAAATCGGGAAAAACGCAAGAAAGGATGGAATAAAAGAGAATCAAATCCAATAATGGCCGGAAAAGCTGGGGTAAAACGCGAATTATTGAAGAATAATCAAGGTATTTGCCAAAAATGATCAAAAATACGATATCAAACACAAGAAAGAGTAGAATAAAAAGGTAATTCGCAATGGAAGAATGAAAATCGTAAGAAAGTGCTGAAAAAAGTGGAAATAGAAGAGGATTTTTTCCTAGCATAAGAAAAAAAAACGGTAATAAACGGGAGAAGAAACTGGAATAAACAATGATAATGTCAGGAAGACAGAAAAAAATGGGAGTAAAACGCGAGAAAGAATGAAAAAATTCCAAGTTAATCGCCAATGAAGCTCAAAAACCAGGATTAAACGCAAAAAACGAAGGTTGAACTTCGTTGATTGCCAAGAAAGGCCTAATACATTTAGAAAACGCAAGAAAGAAATAAATAAACGAGGTAATTTGCCAAAGAAGACAGAAAATCTGGAGAAAACTCAAGAAAGGATGGCATATAAGAGTTTCAAAGCCAATAATGGCCGGAAAAGCTGGAGTAAACGCGAATCATGGAGGAATAATCAAGGTATTGCAAAAAATGATCGAAAATACGATTTTAAAACGCAAGAAAGTATAGAATAAAAGAAGTAATTCGCAATGGAAGACCAAAATCGTAAGAAAGTGCTGAAAAAGAAGGAATAAAAGAGGATATTCGCCAAGCATAATATAAAAAAAGCGGTAATAAACGGGAGAAAGAATGCAATAAACAATTATAATAGCCGCGGATCACTGAAAAAAATGGAAGTAAACGCGAGAAAGGATGAAATAATCCATGTTTATCGCCAATGAAGCAAAAAAAAACCGAGATTAAACGCAAAAAAAACGAAAATAAAACTTTGTTGATTGCCAAGAAAGGCCGAAAAACATTGATAAAACGCAAGAAAGAATGAAATAAACGAGGTAATGTGCCAAAGAAGTCAGAAAATCTGTAAAAACGCAAGAAAGGATGGAATAAAAGAGAATCAAAGTCAATAATGGCTGTTAAAGCTGGAGTAAACGGGAATCAGAAAAGAATAAACAAGGTATTTGCCAAAAATGATCAAAAAACGATTTTAAACACAAGAAAGAATTGAATAAAAGAGGTAATTCGCAATGGAAGACTGAAAATCGTAAGAAAGTGCTGAAAAAGAAGGAATAGAAGAGGATTTTAGCAAAGCAAAAGCTAAAAAAGGGAAATAAACGGGAGAAGGAATGGAATAAACAATGATAATTGCCAAGGAATACAGAAAAAATGGAGTAAAACGCGAGAAAAAAATGAAATAATCCAAGTTAATCGCCAAAGATGCAAAAAAAAACCGAAAATAAACGCTTAAATTGAATTTAAATCTTTGTTGATTGCCAAGAAAGGCCTAAAACATTGATAAAACGCAAGAAAGAATGAAATAAACGAGGTAATTTGCCAAAGAAGACAGAAAATCTGGAAAAAACGCAAGAAAGGATGGAATAAAAGAGAATCAAAGCCAATAATGGCCGGAAAGCTGAAGTAAACGCGAATCATGGAAGAATAATCAAGGTATTTGCCAAAAATGATCGAAAATACGATTTTAAACGCAAGAAAGAAATAGAATAAAAAGAAATAATTCGCAATGGAAGACTGAAAATCTTAAGAAAGTGATGAAAAAGAAGGAATAGTAGAGGATTATAGCCAAGGCAAAAGCTAAAAAAGGTAATAAACGGGAAAAGGAATGGAATAAACAATGATAATTGCAAAGGAATACATAAAAAATGGGAGGTAAACGCGAGAAGGAAAGAAATAATCCAAGTTAATAGCCAAGGAAACAAAATAACCGGCATCAAACGAGAAAAACGAAGGGAAAACTTTGTTGATTGCCAAGAAAGGCCGAAAAACATTGAGAAAACCCAAGAATGAGTTAAATAAACGAGGTAATTTGCCACAGAATACAGAAAATCTGGAGAGAAAACGCAAAAATAGGTTGAAATAAAAGAGAACCAACGCCAATAGTGGCCGGAAAAGCTGGAGTAAACGCGAATCATGGAAGAATAATCAAGGTATTTGCAAAAAAATGATCGAAAATACGATTTTAAACGCAAGAAAGTATAGAATAAAAGAAGTAATTCGCAATGGAAGACAAAAATCGTAAGAAAGTGCTGAAAAAGAAGGAATAAAAGAGGATTTTCGCCAAGCATAATATAAAAAAGCGGTAATAAACGGGAGAAAGAATGGAATAAACAATTATAATTGCCAAGAAAACACTACAAAAATGGGGAGTAAACGCGAGAAAGAATGAAATAATCCATGTTTATCGCCAATGAAGCAAAAAAACCGAGATTAAACGCAAAAAACGAAAATAAAACTTTGTTGATTGCCAAGGAAAGCCAAAAAACATTGAGAAAACGCAAGAAAGAATGAAAAAAAAAGAGGTATTTTGCCAAAGAATACAGAAAATCTGGAAAAAACGCAAGAAAGGATGGAATAAAAGAGAATCAAATCCAATAATGGCCGGAAAAGCTGGAGTAAACGCGAATTATTGAAGAATAATCAAGGTATTTGCCAAAATGATCGAAAATACGATATTAAACGCAAGAAAGAGTAGAATAAAAAGGTAATTCGCAATGGAAGAATGAAAATCGTAAGAAAGTGCTGAAAAAGTGGAAATAGAAGAGGATTTTTTCCAGCATAAGAAAAAAAAACGGTAATAAACGGGAGAAGAACTGGAATAAACAATGATAATTGTCAAGGAAGACAGAAAACATGGGAGGTAAACGCGAGAAAGAATGAAATAATCCAAGTTAATCGCCAATGAAGCAAAAAAACCAGGATTAAACGCAAAAAACGAAGGTTGAACTTTGTTGATTGCCAAGAAAGTCCTAAAAACATTTAGAAAACGCAAGAAAGAATGAAATAAAACGAGGTATTTTGCCAAAGAAGACAGAAAATCTGGAGAAAACTCAAGCAAGGATGGCATATAAGAGATTCAAAGCCAATAATGGCCGGAAAAGCTGGAGTAAAAGCGAATCATGGAAGAATAATTAAGGTATTGCAAAAAAATGATCGAAAATTCGATTTTAAACGCAAGAAAGTATAGAATAAAAGAAGTAATTCGCAATGGAAGACCAAAATCGTAAGAAAGTGCTGAAAAAGAAGGAATAAAGAGGATTTTTCGCCAAGCATAGTATAAAAAAGCGGGAATAAAACGGGAGAAAGAATGTAATAAACAATTATAATTGCCAAGGAACACTACAAAAATGGGAGTAAACGCGAGAAAGAATGAAATAATCCATGTTTATCGCCAATGAAGCAAAAAAACCGAGATTAAACGCAAAAAACGAAAATAAAACTTTGTTGATTACCAAGAAAGGCCGAAAAACATTGATAAAACGCAAGAAAGAACGAAATAAACGAGGTAATTTGCCAAAGAAGACAGAAAATCTGGAAAAACGCAAGAAAGGATGGAATAAATAGAATCAAAGCCAATAATGGCCAGAAAAGCTGAAGTAAACGCGAATCATGGAAGAATAATCAAGGTATTTGCAAAAAATGATCGAAAATACGATTTTAAACGCAAGAAAGTATAGAATAAAAGAAGTAATTCGCAATGGAAGACAAAAATCGTAAGAAAGTGCTGAAAAAGAAGGAATAAAAGAGGATATTCGCCAAGCATTATATAAAAAAGCGGTAATAAACGGGAGAAAGAATGGAATAAACAATTATTATTGCCAAGAATCACTACAAAAATGGGAGTAAACGCGAGAAAGAATGAAATAATCCATGTTTATCGCCAATGAAGCAAAAAAACCGAGATTAAACGCAAAAAACGAAAATAAAACTTTGTTGATTGCCAAGGAAAGCCAAAAAACATTGAGAAAACGCAAGAAAGAATGAAAAAAAAGAGGTATTTTGCCAAAGAATACAGAAAATCTGGAAAAAACGCAAGAAAGGATGGAATAAAAGAGAATCAAATCCAATAATGGCCGGAAAAGCTGGAGTAAACGCGAATTATTGAAGAATAATCAAGGTATTTGCCAAAAATGATCAAAAATACGATATTAAACGCAAGAAAGAATAGAATAAAAGAGGTAATTCGCAATGGAAGACTGAAAATCGTAAGAAAGTGCTGAAAAAGAAGGAATAGAAGAGGATTTTAGCCAAGCAAAAGCTAAAAAAGGGAAATAAACGGGAGAAGGAATGGAATAAACAATGATAATTGCCAAGGAATACAGAAAAAATGGGAGTAAACGCGAGAAAAAATGAAATAATCCAAGTTAATTGCCAAAGATGCAAAAAAACCGAAATTAAACGCTTACATTGAATTTAAATCTTTGTTGATTGCCAAGAAAGGCCTAACACATTGATAAAACGCAAGAAAGAATGAAATAAACGAGGTAATTTGCCAAAGAAGACAGAAAATCTGGAAAAACGCAAGAAAGGATGGAATAAAAGAGAATCAAAGCCAATAATGGCCAGAAAAGCTGAAGTGAACGCGAATCATGGAAGAATAATCAAGGTATTTGCAAAAAATGATCGAAAATACGATTTTAAACGCAAGAAAGTATAGAATAAAAGAAGTAATTCGCAATGGAAGACCAAAATCGTAAGAAAGTTCTAAAAAGAAGGAATAAAAGAGGATTTTCGCCAAGCATAATATAAAAAAGCGGTAATAAACGGGAGAAAGAATGGAATAAACAATTATAAATGCCGCGGAACACTGAAAAAATGGAAGTAAACGCGAGAAAGAATGAAATAATCCATGTTTATCGCCAATGAAGCAAAAAAACCGAGATTAAACGCAAAAAACGAAAATAAAACTTTGTTGATTGCCAAGGAAAGCCAAAAAACATTGAGAAAACGCAAGAAAGAATGAAAAAAAAGAGGTATTTTGCCAAAGAATACAGAAAATCTGGAAAAACGCAAGAAAGGATGGAATAAAAGAGAATCAAATCCAATAATGGCCGGAAAAGCTGGAGTAAACGCGAATTATTGAAGAATAATCAAGGTATTTGCAAAAAATGATCGAAAATACGATTTTAAACGCAAGAAAGTATAGAATAAAAGAAGTAATTCGCAATGGAAGACCAAAATCGTAAGAAAGTGCTTTAAAAGAAGGAATAAAAGAGGATATTCGCCAAGCATAATATAAAAAAGCGGTAATAAACGGGTGAAAGAATGTAATAAACAATTATAATTGCCAAGGAACACTACAAAAATGGGAGTAAACGCGAGAAAGAATGAAATAATCCATGTTTATCGCCAATGAAGCAAAAAAACCGAGATTAAACGCAAAAAACGAAAATAAAACTTTGTTGATTACCAAGAAAGGCCGAAAAACATTGATAAAACGCAAGAAAGAACGAAATAAACGAGGTAATTTGCCAAAGAAGACAGAAAATCTGGAAAAACGCAAGAAAGGATGGAATAAATAGAATCAAAGCCAATAATGGCCAGAAAAGCTAAAGTAAACGCGAATCATGGAAGAATAATCAAGGTATTTGCAAAAAATGATCGAAAATACGATTTTAAACGCAAGAAAGTATAGAATAAAAGAAGTAATTCGCAATGGAAGACAAAAATCGTAAGAAAGTGCTGAAAAAGAAGGAATAAAAGAGGATATTCGCCAAGCATTATATAAAAAAGCGGTAATAAACGGGAGAAAGAATGGAATAAACAATTATAATTGCCAAGAATCACTACAAAAATGGGAGTAAACGCGAGAAAGAATGAAATAATCCATGTTTATCGCCAATGAAGCAAAAAAACCGAGATTAAACGCAAAAAACGAAAATAAAACTTTGTTGATTGCCAAGGAAAGCCAAAAAACATTGAGAAAACGCAAGAAAGAATGAAAAAAAAGAGGTATTTTGCCAAAGAATACAGAAAATCTGGAAAAACGCAAGAAAGGATGGAATAAAAGATAATCAAATCCAATAATGGCCGGAAAAGCTGGAGTAAACGCGAATTATTGAAGAATAATCAAGGTATTTGCCAAAAATGATCAAAAATACGATATTAAACGCAAGAAAGAATAGAATAAAAGAGGTAATTCGCAATGGAAGACTGAAAATCGTAAGAAAGTGCTGAAAAAGAAGGAATAGAAGAGGATTTTAGCCAAGCAAAAGCTAAAAAAGGGAAATAAACGGGAGAAGGAATGTAATAAGCAATGATAATTGCCAAGGAATACAGAAAAAATGGGAGTAAACGCGAGAAAAAATGAAATAATCCAAGTTAATTGCCAAAGATGCAAAAAAACCGAAATTAAACGCTTACATTGAATTTAAATCTTTGTTGATTGCCAAGAAAGGCCTAAAACATTGATAAAACGCAAGAAAGAATGAAATAAACGAGGTAATTTGCCAAAGAAGACAGAAAATCTGGAAAAACGCAAGAAAGGATGGAATAAAAGAGAATCAAAGCCAATAATGGCCAGAAAAGCTGAAGTGAACGCGAATCATGGAAGAATAATCAAGGTATTTGCAAAAAATGATCGAAAATACGATTTTAAACGCAAGAAAGTATAGAATAAAAGAAGTAATTCGCAATGGAAGACCAAAATCGTAAGAAAGTTCTGAAAAAGAAGGAATAAAAGAGGATTTTCGCCAAGCATAATATAAAAAAGCGGTAATAAACGGGAGAGAAAGAATGGAATAAACAATTATAAATGCCGCGGAACACTGAAAAAATGGAAGTAAACGCGAGAAAGAATGAAATAATCCATGTTTATCGCCAATGAAGCAAAAAAACCGAGATTAAACGCAAAAAACGAAAATAAAACTTTGTTGATTGCCAAGGAAAGCCAAAAAACATTGAGAAAACGCAAGAAAGAATGAAAAAAAAAGAGGTATTTTGCCAAAGAATACAGAAAATCTGGAAAAACGCAAGAAAGGATGGAATAAAAGAGAATCAAATCCAATAATGGCCGGAAAAGCTGGAGTAAACGCGAATTATTGAAGAATAATCAAGGTATTTGCAAAAAATGATCGAAAATACGATTTTAAACGCAAGAAAGTATAGAATAAAAGAAGTAATTCGCAATGGAAGACCAAAATCGTAAGAAAGTGCTTTAAAAGAAGGAATAAAAGAGGATATTCGCCAAGCATAATATAAAAAAGCGGTAATAAACGGGTGAAAGAATGTAATAAACAATTATAATTGCCAAGGAACACTACAAAAATGGGAGTAAACGCGAGAAAGAATGAAATAATCCATGTTTATCGCCAATGAAGCAAAAAAACCGAGATTAAACGCAAAAAACGAAAATAAAACTTTGTTGATTACCAAGAAAGGCCGAAAAACATTGATAAAACGCAAGAAAGAACGAAATAAACGAGGTAATTTGCCAAAGAAGACAGAAAATCTGGAAAAACGCAAGAAAGGATGGAATAAATAGAATCAAAGCCAATAATGGCCAGAAAAGCTAAAGTAAACGCGAATCATGGAAGAATAATCAAGGTATTTGCAAAAAATGATCGAAAATACGATTTTAAACGCAAGAAAGTATAGAATAAAAGAAGTAATTCGCAATGGAAGACAAAAATCGTAAGAAAGTGCTGAAAAAGAAGGAATAAAAGAGGATATTCGCCAAGCATTATATAAAAAAGCGGTAATAAACGGGAGAAAGAATGGAATAAACAATTATAATTGCCAAGAATCACTACAAAAATGGGAGTAAACGCGAGAAAGAATGAAATAATCCATGTTTATCGCCAATGAAGCAAAAAAACCGAGATTAAACGCAAAAAACGAAAATAAAACTTTGTTGATTGCCAAGGAAAGCCAAAAAACATTGAGAAAACGCAAGAAAGAATGAAAAAAAAGAGGTATTTTGCCAAAGAATACAGAAAATCTGGAAAAACGCAAGAAAGGATGGAATAAAAGATAATCAAATCCAATAATGGCCGGAAAAGCTGGAGTAAACGCGAATTATTGAAGAATAATCAAGGTATTTGCCAAAAATGATCAAAAATACGATATTAAACGCAAGAAAGAATAGAATAAAAGAGGTAATTCGCAATGGAAGAATGAAAATCGTAAGAAAGTGCTGAAAAAGAAGGAATAGAAGAGGATTTTAGCCAAGCAAAAGCTAAAAAAGGGAAATAAACGGGAGAAGGAATGTAATAAGCAATGATAATTGCCAAGGAATACAGAAAAAATGGGAGTAAACGCGAGAAAAAATGAAATAATCCAAGTTAATTGCCAAAGATGCAAAAAAACCGAAATTAAACGCTTACATTGAATTTAAATCTTTGTTGATTGCCAAGAAAGGCCTAAAACATTGATAAAACGCAAGAAAGAATGAAATAAACGAGGTAATTTGCCAAAGAAGACAGAAAATCTGGAAAAACGCAAGAAAGGATGGAATAAAAGAGAATCAAAGCCAATAATGGCCAGAAAAGCTGAAGTGAACGCGAATCATGGAAGAATAATCAAGGTATTTGCAAAAAATGATCGAAAATACGATTTTAAACGCAAGAAAGTATAGAATAAAAGAAGTAATTCGCAATGGAAGACCAAAATCGTAAGAAAGTTCTGAAAAAGAAGGAATAAAAGAGGATTTTCGCCAAGCATAATATAAAAAAGCGGTAATAAACGGGAGAAAGAATGGAATAAACAATTATGAATGCCGCGGAACACTGAAAAAATGGAAGTAAACGCGAGAAAGAATGAAATAATCCATGTTTATCGCCAATGAAGCAAAAAAACCGAGATTAAACGCAAAAAACGAAAATAAAACTTTGTTGATTGCCAAGGAAAGCCAAAAAACATTGAGAAAACGCAAGAAAGAATGAAAAAAAAAGAGGTATTTTGCCAAAGAATACAGAAAATCTGGAAAAACGCAAGAAAGGATGGAATAAAAGAGAATCAAATCCAATAATGGCCGGAAAAGCTGGAGTAAACGCGAATTATTGAAGAATAATCAAGGTATTTGCAAAAAATGATCGAAAATACGATTTTAAACGCAAGAAAGTATAGAATAAAAGAAGTAATTCGCAATGGAAGACCAAAATCGAAAGAAAGTGCTTTAAAAGAAGGAATAAAAGAGGATATTCGCCAAGCATAATATAAAAAAAGCGGTAATAAACGGGTGAAAGAATGGAATAAACAATTATAATTGCCGCGGAACACTGAAAAAATGGGAGTAAACGCGAGAAAGAATGAAATAATCCATGTTTATCGCCAATGAAGCAAACAAAACCGAGATTAAACGCAAAAAACGAAAATAAAACTTTGTTGATTGCCAAGAAATGCCAAAAAACATTGATAAAACGCAAGAAAGAATGAAATAAACAAGGTAATTTGCCAAAGAAGACAGAAAATCTGGAAAATTGCATGAAAGGATGGAATAAAAGAGAATCAAAGACAATAATGGCAGGAAAAGCTGGAGTAAACGCGAATCATGGAAGAATAATCAAGGTATTTGCAAAAAATGATCGAAAATACGATTTTAAAATCAAGAAAAATAGAATAAATGAAGTAATTCGCAATGGAAGACCAAAATCGTAAGAAACTGCTGAAAAATAAGGAATAAAAGAGGATTTTCGCCAAGCATAATATAAAAAAGCGGTAGTAAACGGGAGAAAGAATGGAATAAACAATTATAATTGCCAAGGAACACTACAAAAATGAGAGTAAACGCGAGAAAGAATGAAATAATCAATGTTTATCGCCAATGAAGCCAAAAAACCGAGATTAAACGCAAAAAACGAAAATAAAACTTTGTTGATTGCCAAGAAAGGCCGAAAAACATTGATAAAACGCAAGAAAGAATGAAATAAACGAGGTAATTTGCCAAAGAAGTCAAAAAATCTGTAAAAACGCTAGAAAGGATGGAATATAAGAGAATCAAAGCCAATAATGGCCGGTAAAGCTGGAGTAAACGGGAATCAGAAAAGAATAAACAAGGTATTTGCCAAAAATGATCAAAAAACGATTTTAAACGCAAGAAACAATAGAATAAAAGAGGTAATTCGCAATGGAAGACTGAAAATCGTAAGAAAGTGCTGAAAAAGAAGGAATAGAAGAGGATTTTAGCCAAGCAAAAGCTAAAAAAGGGAAATAAACGGGAGAAGGAATGGAATAAACAATGATAATTGCCAAGGAATACAGAAAAAATGGGAGTAAACGCGAGAAAGAATGAAATAATCCAAGTTAATCGCCAAAGATGCAAAAAAAAACCGAAATTAAACGCTTACATTGAATTTAAATCTTTGTTGATTGCCAAGAAATGCCTAAAACATTCATAAAACGCAAGAAAGAATGAAATAAACGAGGTAATTTGCCAAAGAAGACAGAAAATCTGGAAAAACGCAAGAAAGGATGGAATAAATAGAATCAAAGCCAATAATGGCCAGAAAAGCTAAAGTAAACGCGAATCATGGAAGAATAATCAAGGTATTTGCAAAAAATGATCGAAAATACGATTTTAAACGCAAGAAAGTATAGAATAAAAGAAGTAATTCGCAATGGAAGACAAAAATCGTAAGAAAGTGCTGAAAAAGAAGGAATAAAAGAGGATATTCGCCAAGCATTATATAAAAAAGCGGTAATAAACGGGAGAAAGAATGGAATAAACAATTATAATTGCCAAGAATCACTACAAAAATGGGAGTAAACGCGAGAAAGAATGAATTAATCCATGTTTATCGCCAATGAAGCAAAAAAACCGAGATTAAACGCAAAAAACGAAAATAAAACTTTGTTGATTGCCAAGGAAAGCCAAAAAACATTGAGAAAACGCAAGAAAGAATGAAAAAAAAGAGGTATTTTGCCAAAGAATACAGAAAATCTGGAAAAACGCAAGAAAGGATGGAATAAAAGATAATCAAATCCAATAATGGCCGGAAAAGCTGGAGTAAACGCGAATTATTGAAGAATAATCAAGGTATTTGCCAAAAATGATCAAAAATACGATATTAAACGCAAGAAAGAATAGAATAAAAGAGGTAATTCGCAATGGAAGACTGAAAATCGTAAGAAAGTGCTGAAAAAGAAGGAATAGAAGAGGATTTTAGCCAAGCAAAAGCTAAAAAAGGGAAATAAACGGGAGAAGGAATGTAATAAGCAATGATAATTGCCAAGGAATACAGAAAAAATGGAGGTAAACGCGAGAAAAAATGAAATAATCCAAGTTAATTGCCAAAGATGCAAAAAAACCGAAATTAAACGCTTACATTGAATTTAAATCTTTGTTGATTGCCAAGAAAGGCCTAAAACATTGATAAAACGCAAGAAAGAATGAAATAAACGAGGTAATTTGCCAAAGAAGACAGAAAATCTGGAAAAACGCAAGAAAGGATGGAATAAAAGAGAATCAAAGCCAATAATGGCCAGAAAAGCTGAAGTGAACGCGAATCATGGAAGAATAATCAAGGTATTTGCAAAAAATGATCGAAAATACGATTTTAAACGCAAGAAAGTATAGAATAAAAGAAGTAATTCGCAATGGAAGACCAAAATCGTAAGAAAGTTCTGAAAAAGAAGGAATAAAAGAGGATTTTCGCCAAGCATAATATAAAAAAGCGGTAATAAACGGGAGAAAGAATGGAATAAACAATTATAATTGCCGCGGAACACTGAAAAAATGGAAGTAAACGCGAGAAAGAATGAAATAATCCATGTTTATCGCCAATGAAGCAAAAAAACCGAGATTAAACGCAAAAAACGAAAATAAAACTTTGTTGATTGCCAAGGAAAGCCAAAAAACATTGAGAAAACGCAAGAAAGAATGAAAAAAAAAGAGGTATTTTGCCAAAGAATACAGAAAATCTGGAAAAACGCAAGAAAGGATGGAATAAAAGAGAATCAAATCCAATAATGGCCGGAAAAGCTGGAGTAAACGCGAATTATTGAAGAATAATCAAGGTATTTGCAAAAAATGATCGAAAATACGATTTTAAACGCAAGAAAGTATAGAATAAAAGAAGTAATTCGCAATGGAAGACCAAAATCGTAAGAAAGTGCTTTAAAAGAAGGAATAAAAGAGGATATTCGCCAAGCATAATATAAAAAAGCGGTAATAAACGGGTGAAAGAATGGAATAAACAATTATAATTGCCGCGGAACACTGAAAAAATGGGAGTAAACGCGAGAAAGAATGAAATAATCCATGTTTATCGCCAATGAAGCAAACAAAACCGAGATTAAACGCAAAAAACGAAAATAAAACTTTGTTGATTGCCAAGAAATGCCAAAAAACATTGATAAAACGCAAGAAAGAATGAAATAAACAAGGTAATTTGCCAAAGAAGACAGAAAATCTGGAAAATTGCATGAAAGGATGGAATAAAAGAGAATCAAAGACAATAATGGCAGGAAAAGCTGGAGTAAACGCGAATCATGGAAGAATAATCAAGGTATTTGCAAAAAATGATCGAAAATACGATTTTAAAATCAAGAAAAATAGAATAAATGAAGTAATTCGCAATGGAAGACCAAAATCGTAAGAAACTGCTGAAAAATAAGGAATAAAAGAGGATTTTCGCCAAGCATAATATAAAAAAGCGGTAATAAACGGGAGAAAGAATGGAATAAACAATTATAATTGCCAAGGAACAGTACAAAAATGAGAGTAAACGCGAGAAAGAATGAAATAATCAATGTTTATCGCCAATGAAGCCAAAAAACCGAGATTAAACGCAAAAAACGAAAATAAAACTTTGTTGATTGCCAAGAAAGGCCGAAAAACATTGATAAAACGCAAGAAAGAATGAAATAAACGAGGTAATTTGCCAAAGAAGTCAAAAAATCTGTAAAAACGCTAGAAAGGATGGAATATAAGAGAATCAAAGCCAATAATGGCCGGTAAAGCTGGAGTAAACGGGAATCAGAAAAGAATAAACAAGGTATTTGCCAAAAATGATCAAAAAACGATTTTAAACGCAAGAAACAATAGAATAAAAGAGGTAATTCGCAATGGAAGACTGAAAATCGTAAGAAAGTGCTGAAAAAGAAGGAATAGAAGAGGATTTTAGCCAAGCAAAAGCTAAAAAAGGGAAATAAACGGGAGAAGGAATGGAATAAACAATGATAATTGCCAAGGAATACAGAAAAAATGGGAGTAAACGCGAGAAAGAATGAAATAATCCAAGTTAATCGCCAAAGATGCAAAAAAAAACCGAAATTAAACGCTTACATTGAATTTAAATCTTTGTTGATTGCCAAGAAATGCCTAAAACATTCATAAAACGCAAGAAAGAATGAAATAAACGAGGTAATTTGCCAAAGAAGACAGAAAATCTGGAAAAACGCAAGAAAGGATGGAATAAATAGAATCAAAGCCAATAATGACCAGAAAAGCTGAAGTAAACGCGAATCATGGAAGAATAATCAAGGTATTTGCAAAAAAAGATCGAAAATACGATTTTAAAAGCAAGAAAGTATAGAATAAAAGAAGTAATTCGCAATGGAAGACAAAAATCGTAAGAAAGTGCTGAAAAAGAACGAATAAAAGAGGATTTTCGCCAAGCATAATATAAAAAAGCGGTAATAAAGGGGAGAAAGAATGGAATAAACAATTATAATTGCCAAGAAACACTACAAAAATGGGAGTAAACGCGAGAAAGAATGAAATAATCCATGTTTATCGCCAATGAAGCAAAAAAACCGAGATTAAACGCAAAAAACGAAAATAAAACTTTGTTGATTGCCAAGGAAAGCCAAAAAACATTGAGAAAACGCAAGAAAGAATGAAAAAAACGAGGTATTTTGCCAAAGAATACCGAAAATCTGGAAAAACGCAAGAAAGGATGGAATAAAAGAGAATCAAATCCAATAATGGCCGGAATAGCTGGGGTAAACGCGAATTATTGAAGAATAATCAAGGTATTTGCCAAAAATGATCAAAAATACGATATTAAACGCAAGAAAGAGTAGAATAAAAAGGTAATTCGCAATGGAAGAATGAAAATCGTAAGAAAGTGCTGAAAAAGTGGAAATAGAAGAGGATTTTTTCCAAGCATAAGAAAAAAAAAACGGTAATAAACGGGAGAAGAACTGGAATAAACAATGATAATTGTCAAGGAAGACAGAAAAAATGGGAGTAAACGCGAGAAAGAATGAAAAAATTCCAAGTTAATCGCCAATGAAGCAAAAAAAACCAGGATTAAACGTAAAAAACGAAGGTTGAACTTCGTTGATTGCCAAGAAAGGCCTAAAACATTTAGAAAACGCAAGAAAGAAATAAATAAACGAGGTAATTTGCCAAAGAAGACAGAAAATCTGGAGAAAACTCAAGAAAGGATGGCATATAAGAGTTTCAAAGCCAATAATGGCCGGAAAAGCTGGTATAAACGCGAATCATGGAGGAATAATCAAGGTATTGCAAAAAATGATCGAAAATACGATTTTAAACGCAAGAAAGTATGGAATAAAAGAAGTAATTCGCAATGGAAGACCAAAGTCGTAAGAAAGTGCTGAAAAAGAAGGAATAAAAGAGGATATTCGCCAAGCATAATATAAAAAAGCGGTAATAAACGGGAGAAAGAATGGAATAAACAATTATAATTGCCGCGGAACACTGAAAAAATGGGAGTAAACGCGAGAAAGAATGAAATAATCCATGTTTATCGCCAATGAAGCAAAAAAAAACCGAGATTAAACGCAAAAAACGAAAATAAAACTTTGTTGATTGCCAAGAAAGGTCGAAAAACATTGATAAAACGCAAGAAAGAATGAAATAAACGAGGTAATGTGCCAAAGAAGTCAGAAAATCTGTAAAAACGCAAGAAAAGATGGAATAAAAGAGAATCAAAGCCAATAATGTCTGGTAAAGCTGGAGTAAACGGGAATCAGAAAAGAATAAACAAGGTATTTGCCAAAAATGATCAAAAATGGATTTTAAACACAAGAAAGAGTAGAATAAATGAGGTAATTCGCAATGGAATACTGAAAATCGTAAGAAAGTGCTGAAAAAGAAGGAATAGAAGAGGATTTTAGCCAAGCAAAAGCTAAAAAAGGGAAATAAACGGGAGAAGGAATGGAATAAACAATGATAATTGCCAAGGAATACGGAAAAAATGGGAGTAAACGCGAGAAAAAATGAAATAATCCAAGTTAATTGCCAAAGATGCAAAAAAACCGAAATTAAACGCTTACATTGAATTTAAATCCTTGTTGATTGCCAAGGAAGGCCTAAAACATTGATAAAACGCAAGAAAGAATGAAATAAACGAGGTAGTTTGCCAAAGAAGACAGAAAATCTGGAAAAACGCAAGAAAGGATGGAATAAAAGAGAATCAAAGCCAATAATGAAAAGAAAAGCTGAAGTAAACGCGAATCATGGAAGAATAATCAAGGTATTTGCAAAAAATGATCGAAAATACGATTTTAAACGCAAGAAAGTATAGAATAAAAGAAGTAATTCGCAATGGAAGACCAAAATCGTAAGAAAGTTCTGAAAAAGAAGGAATAAAAGAGGATTTTCGCCAAGCATAATATAAAAAAGCGGTATTAAACGGGAGAAAGAATGGAATAAACAATTATAATTGCCGCGGAACACTGAAAAAATGGGAGTAAACGCGAGAAAGAATGAAATAATCCATGTTTATCGCCAATTAAGCAAAAAAACCGAGATTAAACGCAAAAAACGAAAATAAAACTTTTTTGATTGCCAAGAAAGGCCGAAAAACATTGATAAAACGCAAGAAAGAATGAAATAAACAAGGTAATTTGCCAAAGAAGACAGAAAATCTGGAAAAACGCAAGAAAGGATGGAATAAATGAGAATCAAATCCAATAACGGCCGGAAAAGCTGGAGTAAACGCGAATTATTGAAGAATAATCAAGGTATTTGCCAAAAATGATCGAAAATACGATATTAAACGCAAGAAAGAGTAGAATAAATAGGTAATTCGCAATGGAAGAATGAAAATCGTAAGAAAGTGCTGAAAAAGTGGAAATAGAAGAGGATTTTTTCCAAGCATAAGCAAAAAAACGGTAATAAACGGGAGAAGAACTGGAATAAACAATGATAATTGTCAAGGAAGACAGAAAAAATGGGAGTAAAGGCGAGAAAGAATGAAATAATCCAAGTTAATCGCCAATGAAGCAAAAAAAACCAGGATTAAACGCAAAAAACGAAGGTTGAACTTTGTTGATTGCCAAGAAAGTCCTAAAACATTTAGAAAACGCAAGAAAGAATGAAATAAACGAGGTATTTTGCCAAAGAAGACAGAAAATCTGGAGAAAACTCAAGAAAGGGTGGCATATAAGAGATTCAAAGCCAATAATGGCCGGAAAAGCTGGAGTAAACGCGAATCATGGAAGAATAATCAAAGTATTGCAAAAAATGATCGAAAATACGATTTTAAACGCAAGAAAGTATAGAATAAAAGAAGTAATTCGCAATGGAAGACCAAAATCGTAAGAAAGTGCTGAAAAAGAAGGAATAAAAGAGGATTTTCGCCAAGCATAATATAAAAAAGCGGGAATAAACGGGAGAAAGAATGTAATAAACAATTATAATTGCCAAGGAACACTACAAAAATGGGAGTAAACGCGAGAAAGAATGAAATAATCCATGTTTATCGCCAATGAAGCAAAAAAACCGAGATTAAACGCAAAAAACGAAAATAAAACTTTGTTGATTACCAAGAAAGGCCGAAAAACATTGATAAAACGCAAGAAAGAACGAAATAAACGAGGTAATTTGCCAAAGAAGACAGAAAATATGGAAAAACGCAAGAAAGGATGGAATAAAAGAGAATCAAAGAATATAATGGCAGGAAAAACTGAAGTAAACGCGAATCATGGAAGAATAATCAAGGTATTTGCCAAAAATGATCGAAAACACGATATTAAACGCAAGAAAGAGTAGAATAAAAAGGTAATTCGCAATGGAAGAATGAAAATCGTAAGAAAGTGCTGAAAAAGTGGAAATAGAAGAGGATTTTTGCCAAGCATAACCGAAAAAACGCTAATAAACGGGAGAAGAAATGGAATAAACAATGATAATTGTCAAGGAAGACAGAAAAAATGGGAGTAAACGCGAGAAAGAATGAAATAATCCAAGTTAATAGCCAAGGAAGCAAAATAACCGGCGTTAAACGAGAAAAACGAAGGTACAACTTTGTTGATTGCCAAGAAAGGCCTAAAACATTGATAAAACGCAAGAAAGAATGAAACAAACGAGGTAATTTGCCAAAGAAGTCAGAAAATCTGTAAAAAAGCAAGAAAGGATGGAATAAAATAGAATCAAAGCCAATAATAGCCGGTAAAGCTGGAGTAAACGCGAATCAGAAAAGAATAAACAAGGTATTTGCCAAAAATGATCGAAAAAACGATTTTAAACGCAAGAAAGAATAGAATACAAGAGATAATTCGCAATGGAAGACTAAAAATCGTAAGAAAGTGCTGAAAAAGAAGGAATAGAAGAGGATTTTAGCCAAGCAAAAGCTAAAAAAGGGAAATAAACGGGAGAAGGAATTGAATAAACAATGATAATTGCCAAGGAATACAGAAAAAATAGGAGTAAACGCGAGAAAGAATGAAATAATCCAAGTTAATCGCCAAAGATGCAAAAAAACCGAAATTGAACGCTTACATTGAATTTAAATCTTTGTTGATTGCCAAGAAAGGCCTAAAACATTGATAAAACGCAAGAAAGAATGAAATAAACGAGGTAATTTGCCAAAGAAGACAGAAAATCTGGAAAAACGCAAGAAAGGATGGAATAAATAGAATCAAAGCCAATAATGGCCAGAAAAGCTGAAGTAAACGCGAATCATGGAAGAATAATCAAGGTATTTGCAAAAAATGATCGAAAATACGATTTTAAACGCAAGAAAGTATAGAATAAAAGAAGTAATTCGCAATTGGAAGACAAAAATCGTAAGAAAGTGCTGAAAAAGAAGGAATAAAAGAGGATATTCGCCAAGCATAATATAAAAAAGCGGTAATAAACGGGAGAAAGAATGGAAAAAACAATTATAATTGCCAAGAAACACTACAAAAATGGGAGTAAACGCGAGAAAGAATGAAATAATCCATGTTTATCGCCAATGAAGCAAAAAAACCGAGATTAAACGCAAAAAACGAAAATAAAACTTTGTTGATTGCCAAGGAAAGCCAAAAAACATTGAGAAAACGCAAGAAAGAATGAAAAAAACGAGGTATTTTGCCAAAGAATACAGAAAATCTGGAAAAACGCAAGAAAGGATTGAATAAAAGAGAATCAAATCCAATAATGGCCGGAAAAGCTGGGGTAAACGCGAATTATTGAAGAATAATCAAGGTATTTGCCAAAAATGATCAAAAATACGATATTAAACGCAAGAAAGAGTAGAATAAAAAGGTAATTCGCAATGGAAGAATGAAAATCGTAAGAAAGTGCTGAAAAAGTGGAAATAGAAGAGCATTTTTTCCAAGCATAAGAAAAAAAACGGTAATAAACGGGAGAAGAACTGGAATAAACAATGATAATTGTCAAGGAAGACAGAAAAAATGGGAGTAAACGCGAGAAAGAATGAAATAATCCAAGTTAATAGCCAAGGAAGCAAAAAAACCAGGATTAAACGCAAAAAACGAAGGTTGAACTTCGTTGATTGCCAAGAAAGGCCTAAAACATTGATATAACGCAAGAAAGAATGAAACAAACGAGGTAATTTGCCAAAGAAGACAGAAAATCTGGAGAAAACTCAAGAAAGGATGGCATATAAGAGATTCAAAGCCAATAATGGCCGGAAAAGCTGGAGTAAACGCGAATCATGGAGGAATAATCAAGGTATTGCAAAAAATGATCGAAAATACGATTTTAAACGCAAGAAAGTATAGAATAAAAGAAGTAATTCGCAATGGAACCAAAATCGTAAGAAAGTGCTGAAAAAGAAGGAATAAAAGAGGATATTCGCCAAGCATAATATAAAAAAGCGGTAATAAACGGGAGAAAGAATGGAATAAACAATTATAATTGCCGCGGAACACTGAAAAAATGGGAGTAAACGCGAGAAAGGATGAAATAATCCATGTTTATCGCCAATGAAGCAAAAAAAAACCGAGATTAAACGCAAAAAACGAAAATAAAACTTTGTTGATTGCCAAGAAAGGCCGAAAAACATTAATAAAACGCAAGGAAGAATGAAATAAACGAGGTAATGTGCCAAAGAAGTCAGAAAATCTGTAAAAACGCTAGAAAAGATGGAATAAAAGAGAATCAAAGCCAATAATGGCTGGTAAAGCTGGAGTAAACGGGAATCAGAAAAGAATAAACAAGGTATTTGCCAAAAATGATCAAAAAACGATTTTAAACACAAGAAAGAATAGAATAAAAGAGGTAATTCGCAATGGAAGACTGAAAATCGTAAGAAAGGTGCTGAAAAAGAAGGAATAGAAGAGGATTTTAGCCAAGCAAAAGCTAAAAAAGGGAAATAAACGGGAGAAGGAATGGAATAAACAATGATAATTGCCAAGGAATACAGAAAAAATGGGAGTAAACGCGAGAAAAAATGAAATAATCCAAGTTAATCGCCAAAGATGCAAAAAAACCGAAATTAAACGCTTAAATTGAATTTAAATCTTTGTTGATTGCCAAGAAAGGCCTAAAACATTGATAAAACGCAAGAAAGAATGAAATAAACGAGGTAATTTGCCAAAGAAGACAGAAAATCTGGAAAAACGCAAGAAAGGATGGAATAAATAGAATCAAAGCCAATAATGGCCAGAAAAGCTGAAGTAAACGCGAATCATGGAAGAATAATCAAGGTATTTGCAAAAAATGATCGAAAATACGATTTTAAACGCAAGAAAGTATAGAATAAAAGAAGTAATTCGCAATGGAAGACCAAAATCGTAAGAAAGTTCTGAAAAAGAAGGAATAAAAGAGGATATTCGCCAAGCATAATATAAAAAAGCGGTAATAAACGGGAGAAAGAATGGAATAAACAATTATAATTGCCGCGGAACACTGAAAAAATGGAAGTAAACGCGAGAAAGAATGAAATAATCCATGTTTATCGCCAATGAAGCAAAAAAACCGAGATTAAACGCAAAAAACGAAAATAAAACTTTGTTGATTGCCAAGGAAAGCCAAAAAACTTTGAGAAAACGCAAGAAAGAATGAAAAAAAAGAGGTATTTTGCCAAAGAATACAGAAAATCTGGAAAAACGCAAGAAAGGATGGTATAAAAGAAAATCTAATCCAATAATGGCCGGAAAAGCTGGAGTAAACGCGAATTATTGAAGAATAATCAAGGTATTTGCCAAAAATGATCGAAAATACGATATTAAACGCAAGAAAGAGTAGAATAAAAAGGTAATTCGCAATGGAAGAATGAAAATCGTAAGAAAGTGCTGAAAAAGTGGAAATAGAAGAGGATTTTTTCCAAGAATAAGAAAAAAAAACGGTAATAAACGGGAGAAGAACTGGAATAAACAATGATAATTGTCAAGGAAGACAGAAAAAATGGGAGTAAACGCGAGAAAGAATGAAATAATCCAAGTTAATCGCCAAAGATGCAAAAAAAACCGAAATTAAACGCTTACATTGAATTTAAATCTTTGTTGATTGCCAAGAAAGGCCTAAAACATTGATAAAACGCAAGAAAGAATGAAATAAACAAGGTAATTTGCCAAAGAAGACAGAAAATCTCTAAAAACGCAAGAAAGGATGGAATAAAAGAGAATCAAAGCCAACAATGGCCAGAAAAGCTGAAGTAAACGCGAATCATGGAAGAATAATCAAGGTATTTGCAAAAAAAATCGAAAATACGATTTTAAACGCAAGAAAGTATAGAATAAAAGAAGTAATTCGCAATGGAAGACCAAAATCGTAAAAAAGTTCTGAAAAAGAAGGAATAAAAGAGGATTTTCGCTAAGCATAATATAAAAAAGCGGTAATAAACGGGAGAAAGAATGGAATAAACAATTATAATTGCCGCGGAACACTGAAAAAATGGAAGTAAACGCGAGAAAGAATGAAATAATCCATGTTTATCGCCAATGAAGCAAAAAAACCGAGATTAAACGCAAAAAACGAAAATAAAACTTTGTTGATTGCCAAGGAAAGCCAAAAAACATTGAGAAAACGCAAGAAAGAATGAAAAAAAAGAGGTATTTTGCCAAGGAATACAGAAAATCTGGAAAAACGCAAGAAAGGATGGAATAAAAGAGAATCAAATCCAATAATGGCCGGAAAAGCTGGAGTAAACGCGAATTATTGAAGAATAATCAAGGTATTTGCCAAAAATGATCAAAAATACGATATTAAACGCAAGAAAGAGTAGAATAAAAAGGTAATTCGCAATGGAAGAATGAAAATCGTAAGAAAGTGCTGAAAAAGTGGAAATAGAAGAGGATTTTTTCCAAGCATAAGAAAAAAAAAACGGTAATAAACGGGAGAAGAACTGGAATAAACAATGATAATTGTCAAGGAAGACAGAAAAAATAGGAGTAAACGCGAGAAAGAATGAAATAATCCAAGTTAATCGCCAATGAAGCAAAAAACCAGGATTAAACGCAAAAAACGAAGGTTGAACTTTGTTGATTGCCAAGAAAGGCCTAAAACATTTAGAAAACGCAAGAAAGAAATAAATAAACGAGGTAATTTGCCAAAGAAGACAGAAAATCTGGAGAAAACTCAAGAAAGGATGGCATATAAGAGATTCAAAGCCAATAATGGCCGGAAAAGCTGGAGTAAACGCGAATCATGGAAGAATAATCAAGGTATTTGCCAAAAATGATCGAAAACACGATATTAAACGCAAGAAAGAGTAGAATAAAAAGGTAATTCGCAATGGAAGAATGAAAATCGTAAGAAAGTGCTGAAAAAGTGGAAATAGAAGAGGATTTTTGCCAAGCATAAGCGAAAAAACGGTAATAAACGGGAGAAGAAATGGAATAAACAATGATAATTGTCAAGGAAGACAGAAAAAATGGGAGTAAACGCGAGAAAGAATGAAATAATCCAAGTTAATAGCCAAGGAAGCAAAATAACCGGCGTTAAACGAGAAAAACGAAGGTACAACTTTGTTGATTGCCAAGAAAGGCCTAAAACATTGATAAAACGCAAGAAAGAATGAAACAAACGAGGTAATTTGCCAAAGAAGTCAGAAAATCTGTAAAAAAGCAAGAAAGGATGGAATAAAATAGAATCAAAGCCAATAATGGCTAGTAAAGCTGGAGTAAACGCGAATCAGAAAAGAATAAACAAGGTATTTGCCAAAAATGATCGAAAAAAACGATTTTAAACGCAAGAAAGAATAGAATACAAGAGATAATTCGCAATGGAAGACTGAAAATCGTAAGAAAGTGCTGAAAAAGAAGGAATAGAAGAGGATTTTAGCCAAGCAAAAGCTAAAAAAGGGAAATAAACGGGAGAAGGAATTGAATAAACAATGATAATTGCCAAGGAATACAGAAAAAATAGGAGTAAACGCGAGAAAGAATGAAATAATCCAAGTTAATCGCCAAAGATGCAAAAAAACCGAAAATAAACGCTTAAATTGAATTTAAATCTTTGTTGATTGCCAAGAAAGGCCTAAAACATTGATAAAACGCAAGAAAGAATGAAATAAACGAGGTAATTTGCCAAAGAAGACAGAAAATCTGGAAAAAACGCAAGAAAGGATGGAATAAAAGAGAATCAAAGCCAATAATGGCCAGAAAAGCTGAAGTGAACGCGAATCATGGAAGAATAATCAAGGTATTTGCAAAAAATGATCGAAAATACGATTTTAAACGCAAGAAAGTATAGAATAAAAGAAGTAATTCGCAATGGAAGACTAAAATCGTAAGAAAGTGCTGAAAAAGAAGGAATAAAAGAGGATTTTCGCCAAGCATAATATAAAAAAGCGGTAATAAACGGGAGAAAGAATGGAATAAACAATTATAATTGCCGCGGAACACTGAAAAAATGGAAGTAAACGCGAGAAAGAATGAAATAATCCATGTTTATCGCCAATGAAGCAAAAAAACCGAGATTAAACGCAAAAAACGAAAATAAAAACTTTGTTGATTGCCAAGGAAAGCCAAAAAACATTGAGAAAACGCAAGAAAGAATGAAAAAAAGAGTTATTTTGCCAAAGAATACAGAAAATCTGGAAAAACGCAAGAAAGGATGGAATAAAAGAGAATCAAATCCAATAATGGCCGGAAAAGCTGGAGTAAACGCGAATCATGGAGGAATAATCAAGGTATTGCAAAAAAATGATCGAAAATACGATTTTAAACGCAAGAAAGTATAGAATAAAAGAAGTAATTCGCAATGGAACCAAAATCGTAAGAAAGTGCTGAAAAAGAAGGAATAAAAGAGGATATTCGCCAAGCATAATATAAAAAAGCGGTAATAAACGGAGAAAGAATGGAATAAACAATTATAATTGCCGCGGAACACTGAAAAAATGGGAGTAAACGCGAGAAAGGATGAAATAATCCATGTTTATCGCCAATGAAGCAAAAAAAAACCGAGATTAAACGCAAAAAACGAAAATAAAACTTTGTTGATTGCCAAGAAGGCCGAAAAACATTAATAAAACGCAAGGAAGAATGAAATAAACGAGGTAATGTGCCAAAGAAGTCAGAAAATCTGTAAAAACGCTAGAAAAGATGGAATAAAAGAGAATCAAAGCCAATAATGGCTGGTAAAGCTGGAGTAAACGGGAATCAGAAAAGAATAAACAAGGTATTTGCCAAAAATGATCAAAAAACGATTTTAAACACAAGAAAGAATAGAATAAAAGAGGTAATTCGCAATGGAAGACTGAAAATCGTAAGAAAGGTGCTGAAAAAGAAGGAATAGAAGAGGATTTTAGCCAAGCAAAAGCTAAAAAAGGGAAATAAACGGGAGAAGGAATGGAATAAACAATGATAATTGCCAAGGAATACAGAAAAAATGGGAGTAAACGCGAGAAAAAATGAAATAATCCAAGTTAATCGCCAAAGATGCAAAAAAACCGAAATTAAACGCTTAAATTGAATTTAAATCTTTGTTGATTGCCAAGAAAGGCCTAAAACATTGATAAAACGCAAGAAAGAATGAAATAAACGAGGTAATTTGCCAAAGAAGACAGAAAATCTGGAAAAACGCAAGAAAGGATGGAATAAATAGAATCAAAGCCAATAATGGCCAGAAAAGCTGAAGTAAACGCGAATCATGGAAGAATAATCAAGGTATTTGCAAAAAATGATCGAAAATACGATTTTAAACGCAAGAAAGTATAGAATAAAAGAAGTAATTCGCAATGGAAGACCAAAATCGTAAGAAAGTTCTGAAAAAGAAGGAATAAAAGAGGATATTCGCCAAGCATAATATAAAAAAGCGGTAATAAACGGGAGAAAGAATGGAATAAACAATTATAATTGCCGCGGAACACTGAAAAAATGGAAGTAAACGCGAGAAAGAATGAAATAATCCATGTTTATCGCCAATGAAGCAAAAAAACCGAGATTAAACGCAAAAAACGAAAATAAAACTTTGTTGATTGCCAAGGAAAGCCAAAAAACTTTGAGAAAACGCAAGAAAGAATGAAAAAAAAGAGGTATTTTGCCAAAGAATACAGAAAATCTGGAAAAACGCAAGAAAGGATGGTATAAAAGAAAATCTAATCCAATAATGGCCGGAAAAGCTGGAGTAAACGCGAATTATTGAAGAATAATCAAGGTATTTGCCAAAATGATCGAAAATACGATATTAAACGCAAGAAAGAGTAGAATAAAAAGGTAATTCGCAATGGAAGAATGAAAATCGTAAGAAAGTGCTGAAAAAGTGGAAATAGAAGAGGATTTTTTCCAAGAATAAGAAAAAAAAACGGTAATAAACGGGAGAAGAACTGGAATAAACAATGATAATTGTCAAGGAAGACAGAAAAAATGGGAGTAAACGCGAGAAAGAATGAAATAATCCAAGTTAATCGCCAAAGATGCAAAAAAACCGAAATTAAACGCTTACATTGAATTTAAATCTTTGTTGATTGCCAAGAAAGGCCTAAAACATTGATAAAACGCAAGAAAGAATGAAATAAACAAGGTAATTTGCCAAAGAAGACAGAAAATCTCTAAAAACGCAAGAAAGGATGGAATAAAAGAGAATCAAAGCCAACAATGGCCAGAAAAGCTGAAGTAAACGCGAATCATGGAAGAATAATCAAGGTATTTGCAAAAAAAATCGAAAATACGATTTTAAACGCAAGAAAGTATAGAATAAAAAAGTAATTCGCAATGGAAGACCAAAATCGTAAAAAAGTTCTGAAAAAGAAGGAATAAAAGAGGATTTTCGCTAAGCATAATATAAAAAAGCGGTAATAAACGGGAGAAAGAATGGAATAAACAATTATAATTGCCGCGGAACACTGAAAAAATGGAAGTAAACGCGAGAAAGAATGAAATAATCCATGTTTATCGCCAATGAAGCAAAAAAAACCGAGATTAAACGCAAAAAACGAAAATAAAACTTTGTTGATTGCCAAGGAAAGCCAAAAAACATTGAGAAAACGCAAGAAAGAATGAAAAAAAAGAGGTATTTTGCCAAGGAATACAGAAAATCTGGAAAAACGCAAGAAAGGATGGAATAAAAGAGAATCAAATCCAATAATGGCCGGAAAAGCTGGAGTAAACGCGAATTATTGAAGAATAATCAAGGTATTGCCAAAAATGATCAAAAATACGATATTAAACGCAAGAAAGAGTAGAATAAAAAGGTAATTCGCAATGGAAGAATGAAAATCGTAAGAAAGTGCTGAAAAAGTGGAAATAGAAGAGGATTTTTTCCAAGCATAAGAAAAAAAAACGGTAATAAACGGGAGAAGAACTGGAATAAACAATGATAATTGTCAAGGAAGACAGAAAAAATAGGAGTAAACGCGAGAAAGAATGAAATAATCCAAGTTAATCGCCAATGAAGCAAAAAACCAGGATTAAACGCAAAAAACGAAGGTTGAACTTTGTTGATTGCCAAGAAAGGCCTAAAACATTTAGAAAACGCAAGAAAGAAATAAATAAACGAGGTAATTTGCCAAAGAAGACAGAAAATCTGGAGAAAACTCAAGAAAGGATGGCATATAAGAGATTCAAAGCCAATAATGGCCGGAAAAGCTGGAGTAAACGCGAATCATGGAAGAATAATCAAGGTATTTGCCAAAAATGATCGAAAACACGATATTAAACGCAAGAAAGAGTAGAATAAAAAGGTAATTCGCAATGGAAGAATGAAAATCGTAAGAAAGTGCTGAAAAAGTGGAAATAGAAGAGGATTTTTGCCAAGCATAAGCGAAAAAACGGTAATAAACGGGAGAAGAAATGGAATAAACAATGATAATTGTCAAGGAAGACAGAAAAAATGGGAGTAAACGCGAGAAAGAATGAAATAATCCAAGTTAATAGCCAAGGAAGCAAAATAACCGGCGTTAAACGAGAAAAACGAAGGTACAACTTTGTTGATTGCCAAGAAAGGCCTAAAACATTGATAAAACGCAAGAAAGAATGAAACAAACGAGGTAATTTGCCAAAGAAGTCAGAAAATCTGTAAAAAAGCAAGAAAGGATGGAATAAAATAGAATCAAAGCCAATAATGGCTAGTAAAGCTGGAGTAAACGCGAATCAGAAAAGAATAAACAAGGTATTTGCCAAAAATGATCGAAAAAAACGATTTTAAACGCAAGAAAGAATAGAATACAAGAGATAATTCGCAATGGAAGACTGAAAATCGTAAGAAAGTGCTGAAAAAGAAGGAATAGAAGAGGATTTTAGCCAAGCAAAAGCTAAAAAAGGGAAATAAACGGGAGAAGGAATTGAATAAACAATGATAATTGCCAAGGAATACAGAAAAAAATGG
>JAJPWW010000252.1:0-40206 GCA_028673005.1 Tanypteryx hageni
ATAGCATTGATTCTCTATTATTTTATCCTTTTTTGCGTTTTTCTCCAGATTTTCTGTCTTCTGTGGCAAATTACCTCGTTTATTTAACTCTTTCTTGCGTTTTCTTAATGTTTTAGGCCTTTCTTGGCAATCAACAATGTTTTACTTTCGTTTTTTTCATTTAAAGCCGGTTATTTTGCTTCCCGTGCTATTAACTTGGATTATTTCATTCTTTCTCGCGTTTACTCTCATTTTTTCTGTATTCCTTGGCAATTATCATTGTTTATTCCATTTCTTCTCCCGTTTATTACACTTTTTTTAGCTTTTGCTTGGTTAAATCCTCTTCTATTCCTTCTATTTCAGCACTTTCTTACGATTTTCAGTCTTCCATTGCGAATTACCACTTTTATTCTATTCTTTCTTGCGTTTAAAATCGTAATTTTCGGTCATTTTTGGCAAATACCTTGTTTATTCTTCCCTGATTCGCGTTTACTCCAGCTTTTCCGTCCATTATTGGCTTTGATTCCCTTTTATTCCATCCATTCTTGCGTTTTTCCAGATTTTCTGTCTTCTTTGGCAAATTACCTCATGTATTTCATTCTTTCTTGCGTTTAATCAATGTTTTTCGGCCTTTCTTGGCGATCAACAAAGATTTATTTTCTTTTTTTGCGTTTAATCCTGGTTTTTTGCTTAATTGGCGATAAACATGGATTATTTCATTCTTTTTCGCGTTTACTCCCATTTTTTCAGTCTTCTTTGGCAATTATAATTGTTTTATTCCATTCCTTATCCCGTTTATTACAGCTTTTTCGGTTATGCTTAACGAAAATCCTCTTTTATTCCTTCTTATTTAGCACTTTCCTACGAGTTTCGGTCTTCCATTTTGAATTACCTCTATTATTCTATTCTTTCTGGCGTTTAATATCGTATTTTCGATCATTTTTGGCAAATACCTTGATTATTCTTCCAGGATTCGCGTTTACTCCAGCTTTTCCGGCCATTTTTGGCATTGATTCTCTATTATTTTATCCTTTTATGCGTTTTCTCCAGATTTTCTGTCTTCTGTGGCAAATTACCTCGTTTATTTAACTCTTTCTTGCGTTTTCTTAATGTTTTAGGCCTTTCTTGGCAATCAACAATGTTTTTACTATCGTTTTTTTCATTTAAAGCCGGTTATTTTGCTTCCCGTGCTATTAACTTGGATTATTTCATTCTTTCTCGCGTTTACTCTCATTTTTTCTGTATTCCTTGGCAATTATCATTGTTTATTCCATTTCTTCTCCCGTTTATTACACTTTTTTAGCTTTTGCTTGGTTAAATCCTCTTCTATTCCTTCTATTTCAGCACTTTCTTACGATTTTTCAGTCTTCCATTGCGAATTACCACTTTTATTCTATTCTTTCTTGCGTTTAAAATCGTATTTTCGGTCATTTTTGGCAAATACCTTGTTTATTCTTCCCTGATTCGCGTTTACTCCAGCTTTTCCGTCCATTATTGGCTTTGATTCCCTTTTATTCCATCCATTCTTGCGTTTTTTCCAGATTTTCTGTCTTCTTTGGCAAATTACCTCATGTATTTCATTCTTTCTTGCGTTTAATCAATGTTTTTCGGCCCTTTCTTGGCGATCAACAAAGATTTATTTTTCTTTTTTTGCGTTTAATCCTGGTTTTTTGCTTAATTGGCGATAAACATGGATTATTTCATTCTTTTTCGCGTTTACTCCCATTTTTTCAGTCTTCTTTGGCAATTATAATTGTTTATTCCATTCCTTATCCCGTTTATTACAGCTTTTTCGGTTATGCTTAACGAAAATCCTCTTTTATTCCTTCTTATTTAGCACTTTCCTACGAGTTTCGGTCTTCCATTTTGAATTACCTCTATTATTCTATTCTTTCTGGCGTTTAATATCGTATTTTCGATCATTTTTGGCAAATACCTTGATTATTCTTCCAGGATTCGCGTTTACTCCAGCTTTTCCGGCCATTTTTGGCATTGATTCTCTATTATTTTATCCTTTTATGCGTTTTCTCCAGATTTTCTGTCTTCTATGGCAAATTACCTCGTTTATTTAACTCTTTCTTGCGTTTTCTCAATGTTTTTCGGCCTTTCTTGGCAATCAACAAAGATTTACCTTCAATTTACGCGTTTAATCCCGGTTTTTTTGCATCCTTGGCGATTAACTTGGATTATTTTATTCTTTCTCGCGTTTACTCCCATTTTTTTCTGTATTCCTTGGCAATTATCATTGTTTATTCCATTCCTTCTCCCGTTTATTACCTTTTTTAGCTTTTGCTTGGCTAAAATCCTCTTCTATTCCTTCTTTTCAGCACTTTCTTACGATTTTCAGTCTTCCATTGCGAATTACCTCTTTTATTCTATACTTTCTTGCGTTTTAAAATCGTATTTTCGATCATTTTTGGCAAATACCTTGATTATTCTTCCATGATTCGCGTTTACTCCAGCTTTTCCTGCCATTATTGGCTTTAATTCTCTTTTATTTCATCCTTTCTTGCGTTTTTCCAGATTTTCTGTCTTCTTTGGCAAATTACCTCGTTTATTTCATTCTTTCTTGCGTTTTATCAATGTTTTAGGGCTTTCTTGGCAATCAACAAAGTTTTACCTTCGTTTTTCTCGTTTAACGCCGGTTATTTTGCTTCCCGTGCTATTAACTTGGATTATTTCATTCTTTATCGCGTTTACTCCCATTTTTTCTGTATTCCTTGGCAATTATCATTGTTTATTCTATTTCCTTTCCCGTTTATTACCCTTTTTTAGCTTTTGCTTGGCTAAAATCCTCTTCTATTCCTTCTTTTTCAGCACTTTCTTTCGATTTTCTGTCTTCCATTGCGAATAACCTCTTTTATTCTATTCTTTCTTGCGTTTAATATCGTGTTTTCGATAATTTTTTGGCAAATACCTCGATTATTCTTCCATGATTCGCGTTTACTCCAGCTTTTCCGGCCATTATTGGCTTTGATTCCCTTTTATTCCATCCTTTCTTGCGTTTTTCCAGATTTTCTGTCTTCTTTGGCAAATTACCTCGTTTATTTCATTCTTTCTTGCGTTTTATCAATGTTATAGGCCTTTCTTGGCAATCAACAAAGTTTTACCTTCGTTTTTCTCGTTTAACGCCGGTTATTTTTATTCCTTGGCTATTTACTTGGATTATTTCATTCTTTCTCCGTTTACTCCCATTTTTTTCTGTATTCCTTGGCAATTATCATTGTTTATTCCATTTCTTCTCCCGTTTATTACCCTTTTTTAGTTTTTGCTTGGCTAAAATCCTCTTCTTTTCCTTCTTTTTCAGCACTTTCTGACGATTTTCAGTCTTCCATTGCGAATTACCTCTTTTATTGTATTCTTTCTTGCGTTTTAAAATCTTATTTTCGATCATTTTTGGCAAATACCTTGATTATTCTTCCATGAATCGCGTTTACTCCAGCTTTTCCCGGCCATTATTGGCTTTGATTCCCTTTTATTCCATCCTTTCTTGCGTTTTTCCAAATTTTCTGTCTTCTTTGGCAAATTATCTCGTCTATTTCATACTTTCTTGCGTTTAGTCAATGTTTTTCGGCCTTTCTTGGCAATCAACATAGTTTTATTTACGTTTTTTGCGTTTAATCCTGGTTTTTTTTGCTTCATTGGCGATAAACTTGGATTATTTCATTCTTTCTCGCATTTACTCCCATTTTTTCTGTCTTCCTTGACAATTATCATTGTTTATTGCAGTTCTTTTCCGTTTATTACCGTTTTTTCGCATATGCTTGGCAAAAATCCTTTTCTATTTCCACTTTTTCAGCACTTTCTTACGACTTTCAGTCTTCCATTGCGAATTACCTTTTTATTCTATTCTTTCTTGCGTTTTAACATCGTATTTTCGATCATTTTTGGCAAATACCTTGAATATTCTTCAATAATTCGCGTTTACTCCAGCTTTTCCGGCCATTATTGGCTTTGATTCTCTTTTATTCCATCCTTTCTTGCGTTTTTTCAGATTTTCTGCCTTCTTTGGTAAAATACCTCGTTTCTTTCATTCTTTCTTGCGTTTTATCAATGTTCTAGGCCTTTCTTGGCATTCAACGAAGTTTAACCTTCGTTTTTTCGTTTAATCCTGGTTTTTTTGCTTCATTGGCGATAAACATGGATTATTTCATTCTTTCTTGCGTTTACTCCCATTTTTTTCAGTCTTCTTTGGCAATTATAATTGTTTATTCCATTCCTTCTCCCGTTTATTAGAGCTTTTTCGGTTATGCTTGGCGTATATCCTCTTTGATTCCTTCTTTTTTTAGCACTTTCTTACGATTTCGGTCTTCCATTGCGAATCACTACATTTATTCTATTCTTTCTTGCGTTTAATATCGTATTTCGAATCATTTTTGGCAAATACCTTGTTTATTCTTTCCTGAATCGCGTTCACTCTATCTTTTTTCGGCTTTTATTGGCTTTGATTCTCTTTTATTCCAACCTTTTTTGAGTTTTCTCCAGATTTTTGGTCTTCTGTGGCAAATTACCTCGTTTATTTAACTCTTTCTTGCGTTTTTCTTAATGTTTTTCGGCCTTTCTTGGCAATCAACAAAGTTTTACCGTTGTTTTTCTCGTTTAAACGCCGGTTATTTTGCTTCCTTGGCTATTAACTTGGATTATTTTATTCTTTCTCGCGTTTACTCCCATTTTTTCTGTATTCCTTGGCAATTATCATTGTTTATGCCATTTCTTCTCCCGTTTATTACCCTTTTTTAGCTTTTGCTTGGCTAAAATCCTCTTCTATTCCTTCTTTTTCAGCACTTTCTTTCGATTTTCAGTCTTCCATTGCGAATAACCTCTTTTTATTCTATTCTTTCTTGCGTTTAATATCGTGTTTTCGATAATTTTTGGCAAATACCTTGTTTATTCTTTCCTGATTCGCGTTAACTCTATATTTTCCGGCAATTATTAGCATTGATTCTCTATTATTTTATCCTTTTTTGCGTTTTTCTCCAGATTTTCTGTCTTCTGTGGCAAATTACCTCGTTTATTTAACTCTTTCTTGCGTTTTCTTAATGTTTTAGGCCTTTCTTGGCAATCAACAATGTTTTACTTTCGTTTTTTTCATTTAAAGCCGGTTATTTTGCTTCCCGTGCTATTAACTTGGATTATTTCATTCTTTCTCGTGTTTACTCTCATTTTTTCTGTATTCCTTGGCAATTATCATTGTTTATTCCATTTCTTCTCCCGTTTATTACACTTTTTTAGCTTTTGCTTGGTTTAAATCCTCTTCTATTCCTTCTATTTCAGCACTTTCTTACGATTTTCAGTCTTCCATTGCGAATTACCACTTTTATTCTATTCTTTCTTGCGTTTAAAATCGTATTTTCGGTCATTTTTGGCAAATACCTTGTTTATTCTTCCCTGATTCGCGTTTACTCCAGCTTTTCCGTCCATTGTTGGCTTTGATTCCCTTTTATTCCATCCATTCTTGCGTTTTTCCAGATTTTCTGTCTTCTTTGGCAAATTACCTCATGTATTTCATTCTTTCTTGCGTTTAATCAATGTTTTTCGGCCTTTCTTGGCGATCAACAAAGATTTATTTTCTTTTTTTGCGTTTAATCCTGGTTTTTTTGCTTAATTGGCGATAAACATGGATTATTTCATTCTTTTTCGCGTTTACTCCCATTTTTTCAGTCTTCTTTGGCAATTATAATTGTTTATTCCATTCCTTATCCCGTTTATTACAGCTTTTTCGGTTATGCTTAACGAAAATCCTCTTTTATTCCTTCTTATTTAGCACTTTCCTACGAGTTTCGGTCTACCATTTTGAATTACCTCTATTATTCTATTCTTTCTGGCGTTTAATATCGTATTTTCGATCATTTTTGGCAAATACCTTGATTATTCTTCCAGGATTCGCGTTTACTCCAGCTTTTCCGGCCATTTTTGGCATTGATTCTCTATTATTTTATCCTTTTATGCGTTTTCTCCAGATTTTCTGTCTTCTATGGCAAATTACCTAGTTGATTTAACTCTTTCTTGCGTTTTCTCAATGTTTTTCGGCCTTTCTTGGCAATCAACAAAGATTTACCTTCAATTTACGCGTTTAATCCCGGTTTTTTTTGCATCCTTGGCGATTAACTTGGATTATTTTATTCTTTCTCGCGTTTACTCCCATTTTTTCTGTATTCCTTGGCAATTATCATTGTTTATTCCATTCCTTCTCCGTTTATTACCTTTTTTAGCTTTTGCTTGGCTAAAATCCTCTTCTATTCCTTCTTTTCAGCACTTTCTTACGATTTTCAGTCTTCCATTGCGAATTACCTCTTTTATTCTATACTTTCTTGGCGTTTAAAATCGTATTTTCGATCATTTTTGGCAAATACCTTGATTATTCTTCCATGATTCGCGTTTTACTCCAGCTTTTCCTGCCATTATTGGCTTTAATTCTCTTTTATTTCATCCTTTCTTGCGTTTTTCCAGATTTTCTGTCTTCTTTGGCAAATTACCTCGTTTATTTCATTCTTTCTTGCGTTTTATCAATGTTTTAGGGCTTTCTTGGCAATCAACAAAGTTTTACCTTCGTTTTTCTCGTTTAACGCCGGTTATTTTGCTTCCCGTGCTATTAACTTGGATTATTTCATTCTTTATCGCGTTTACTCCCATTTTTTCTGTATTCCTTGGCAATTATCATTGTTTATTCTATTTCCTTTCCCGTTTATTACCCTTTTTTAGCTTTTGCTTGGCTAAAATCCTCTTCTATGCCTTCTTTTTCAGCACTTTCTTTCGATTTTCAGTCTTCCATTGCGAATAACCTCTTTTATTCTATTCTTTCTTGCGTTTAATATCGTGTTTTCGATAATTTTTGGCAAATACCTCGATTATTCTTCCATGATTCGCGTTTACTCCAGCTTTTCCGGCCATTATTGGCTTTGATTCCCTTTTATTCCATCCTTTCTTGCGTTTTTCCAGATTTTCTGTCTTCTTTGGCAAATTACCTCGTTTATTTCATTCTTTCTTGCGTTTTATCAATGTTATAGGCCTTTCTTGGCAATCAACAAAGTTTTACCTTCGTTTTTCTCGTTTAACGCCGGTTATTTTGCTTCCCGTGCTATTAACTTGGATTATTTCATTCTTTATCGCGTTTACTCCCATTTTTTCTGTATTCCGTGGCAATTATCATTGTTTATTCTATTTCTTTTCCCGTTTATTACCCTTTTTTAGCTTTTGCTTGGCTAAAATCCTCTTCTATTCCTTCTTTTTCAGCACTTTCTTTCGATTTTCAGTCTTCCATTGCGAATAACCTCTTTTATTCTATTCTTTCTTGCGTTTAATATCGTGTTTTCGATAATTTTTGGCAAATACCTCGATTATTCTTCCATGATTCGCGTTTACTCCAGCTTTTCCGGCCATTATTGGCGTTGATTCCCTTTTATTCCATCCTTTCTTGCGTTTTTCCAGATTTTCTGTCTTCTTTGGCAAATTACCTCGTTTATTTCATTCTTTCTTGCGTTTTATCAATGTTATAGGCCTTTCTTGGCAATCAACAAAGTTTTACCTTCGTTTTTCTCGTTTAACGCCGGTTATTTTGCTTCCTTGGCTATAAACTTGGATTATTTCATTCTTTCTCGCGTTTTACTCTCATTTTTTCTGTATTCCTTGGCAATTATCATTGTTTATTCCATTTCTTCTCCCGTTTATTACAGCTTTTTCGGTTATGCTTGGCGAAAATCCTCTTTTATTCCTTCTTATTTAGCACTTTCCTACGATTTTCGGTCTTCCATTTTGAATTACCTCTATTATTCTATTCTTTCTGGCGTTTTAATATTGTATTTTCGATCATTTTTGGCAAATACCTTGATTATTCTTCCATGATTCGCGTTTACTCCAGCTTTTCCGGCCATTTTTGGCATTGTATTCTCTATTATTTTATCCTTTTATGCGTTTTCTCCAGATTTTCTGTCTTCTATGGCAAATTACCTCGTTTATTTCATTCTTTCTTGCGTTTTCTCAATGTTTTTCGGCCTTCCTTGGCAATCAACAAAGATTTACCTTCAATTTACGCGTTTAATCCCGGTTTTTTTGCATCCTTGGCGATTAACTTGGATTATTTTATTCTTTCTCGCGTTTACTCCCATTTTTTTCTGTATTCCTTGGCAATTATCATTGTTTATTCCATTCCTTCTCCCGTTTATTACCTTTTTTAGCTTTTGCTTGGCTAAAATCCTCTTCTATTCCTTCTTTTCAGCACTTTCTTACGATTTTCAGTCTTCCATTGCGAATTACCTCTTTTATTCTATACTTTCTTGCGTTTAAAATCGTATTTTCGATCATTTTTGGCAAATACCTTGATTATTCTTCCATGATTCGCGTTTACTCCAGCTTTTCCTGCCATTATTGGCTTTGATTGTCTTTTATTTCATCCTTTCTTGCGTTTTTCCAGATTTTCTGTCTTCTTTGGCAAATTACCTCGTTTATTTCATTCTTTCTTGCGTTTTATCAATGTTTTAGGCCTTTCTTGTCAATCAACAAAGTTTTACCTTCGTTTTTCTCGTTTAACGCCGGTTATTTTGCTTCCCGTGTTATTAACTTGGATTACTTCATTCTTTATCGCGTTTACTCCCATTTTTTCTGTATTCCTTGGCAATTATCATTGTTTATTCTTTTTCTTTTCCGTTTTATTACCCTTTTTTAGCTTTTGCTTGGCTAAAATCCTCTTCTATTCCTTCTTTTTCAGCACTTTCTTTCGATTTTCAGTCTTCCATTGCGAATAACCTCTTTTATTCTATTCTTTCTTGCGTTTAATATCGTGTTTTCGATAATTTTTGGCAAATACCTTGATTATTCTTCCATGATTCGCGTTTACTCCAGCTTTTTCCGGCAATTATTGGCTTTGATTCCCTTTTATTCCATCCTTTCTTGCGTTTTTTCCAGATTTTCTGTCTTCTTTGGCAAATTACCTCGTTTATTTCATTCTTTCTTGCGTTTTATCAATGTTATAGGCCTTTCTTGGCAATCAACAAAGTTTTACCTTCGTTTTTCTCGTTTTAACGCCGGTTATCTTGCTTCCTTGGCTATAAACTTGGATTATTTCATTCTTTTCTCGCGTTTACTCTCATTTTTTCTGTATTCCTTGGCAATTATCATTGTTTATTCCATTTCTTCTCCCGTTTATTACACTTTTTTAGCTTTTGCTTGGTTAAATTTTCTTCTATTCCTTCTTTTCAGAACTTTTTTACGATTTTCAGTCTTTCATTGCAAATTACCTCTTTTATTCTATTCTTTCTTGCGTTTAAAAATCGTATTTTCGGTCATTTTTGGCAAATACCTTGTTTATTCTTCCCTGATTCGCGTTTACTCTAGCTTTTCCGTCCATTATTGGCTTTGATTCCCTTTTATTCAATCCTTTCTTGCGTTTTTCCAGATTTTCTGTCTTCTTTGGCAAATTACCTCATGTATTTCATTCTTTCTTGCGTTTTAATCAATGTTTTTCGGCCTTTCTTGGCAATCAACAAAGATTTATTTTCTTTTTTTGCGTTTAATCCTGGTTTTTTTTGCTTCATTGGCGATAAACATGGATTATTTCATTCTTTCTCGCGTTTACTCCCATTTTTTCTGTATTCCTTGGCAATTATCATTGTTTATTCCATTCCTTCTCCCGTTTATTACCCTTTTTTAGTTTTTGCTTTGCTAAAATCCTCTTCTATTCCTTCTTTTTCAGCACTTTCTTTCGATTTTCAGTCTTCCATTGCGAATTACCTCTTTTATTCTATTCTTTCTTGCGTTTAATATCGTGTTTTCGATAATTTTTGGCAAATACCTTGTTTATTCTTTCCTGATTCGCGTTTACTCTATCTTTTCCGGCAATTATTAGCATTGATTCTCTATTATTTTATCCTTTTTTGCGTTTTCTCCAGATTTTCTGTCTTCTGTGGCAAATTACCTCGTTTATTTAACTCTTTCTTGCGTTTTCTTAATGTTTTAGGCCTTTCTTGGCAATCAACAATGTTTTACCTTCGTTTTTCTCATTTAAAGCCGGTTATTTTGCTTGCCGTGCTATTAACTTAAGTTATATCATTCTTTCTCGCATTTACTCCCATTTTTTCTTTCTTCCTTGACAATTATCATTGTTTATTGCAGTTCTTCTCCCGTTTATTACCGTTTTTTCGCATATGCTTGGCAAAAATCCTTTTCTATTTCCACTTTTTCAGCACTTTCTTACGACTTTCAGTCTTCCATTGCGAATTACCTTTTTATTCTATTCTTTCTTGCGTTTAACATCGTATTTTCGATCATTTTTGGCAAATACCTTGAATATTCTTCAATAATTCGCGTTTACTCCAGCTTTTCCGGCCATTATTGGCTTTGATTCGCTTTTATTCCATCCTTTCTTGCGTTTTTTCAGATTTTCTGCCTTCTTTGGTAAAATACCTCGTTTCTTTCATTCTTTCTTGCGTTTTATCAATGTTTTAGGGCTTTCTTGGCAATCAACAAAGTTTTACCTTCGTTTTTCTCGTTTAACGCCGGTTATTTTGCTTCCCGTGCTATTAACTTGGATTATTTCATTCTTTATCGCGTTTACTCCCATTTTTTCTGTATTCCTTGGCAATTATCATTGTTTATTCTATTTCCTTTCCCGTTTATTACCCTTTTTTAGCTTTTGCTTGGCTAAAATCCTCTTCTATTCCTTCTTTTTCAGCACTTTCTTTCGATTTTCAGTCTTCCATTGCGAATAACCTCTTTTATTCTATTCTTTCTTGCGTTTAATATCGTGTTTTCGATAATTTTTGGCAAATACCTCGATTATTCTTCCATGATTCGCGTTTACTCCAGCTTTTCCGGCCATTATTGGCTTTGATTCCCTTTTATTCCATCCTTTCTTGCGTTTTTCCAGATTTTCTGTCTTCTTTGGCAAATTACCTCGTTTATTTCATTCTTTCTTGCGTTTTATCAATGTTATAGGCCTTTCTTGGCAATCAACAAAGTTTTACCTTCGTTTTTCTCGTTTAACGCCGGTTATTTTGCTTCCCGTGCTATTAACTTGGATTATTTCATTCTTTATCGCGTTTACTCCCATTTTTTCTGTATTCCTTTCATTGTTTATTCCATTTCTTCTCCCGTTTATTACCCTTTTTTAGTTTTTGCTTGGCTAAAATCCTCTTCTTTTCCTTCTTTTTCAGCACTTTCTGACGATTTTCAGTCTTCCATTGCGAATTACCTCTCTTATTGTATTCTTTCTTGCGTTTAAAATATTATTTTCGATCATTTTTGGCAAATACCTTGATTATTCTTCCATGAATCGCGTTTACTCCAGCTTTTCCGGCATTATTGGCTTTGATTCCCTTTTATTCCATCCTTTCTTGCGTTTTTCCAAATTTTCTGTCTTCTTTGGCAAATTATCTCGTCTATTTCATACTTTCTTGCGTTTAGTCAATGTTTTTCGGCCTTTCTTGGCAATCAACATAGTTTTATTTACGTTTTTTGCGTTTAATCCTGGTTTTTTTGCTTCATTGGCGATAAACTTGGATTATTTCATTCTTTCTCGCATTTACTCCCATTTTTTCTGTCTTCCTTGACAATTATCATTGTTTATTGCAGTTCTTTTCCGTTTATTACCGTTTTTTCGCATATGCTTGGCAAAAATCCTTTTCTATTTCCACTTTTTCAGCACTTTCTTACGACTTTCAGTCTTCCATTGCGAATTACCTTTTTATTCTATTCTTTCTTGCGTTTAACATCGTATTTTCGATCATTTTTGGCAAATACCTTGAATATTCTTCAATAATTCGCGTTTACTCCAGCTTTTCCGGCCATTATTGGCTTTGATTCTCTTTTATTCCATCCTTTCTTGCGTTTTTTCAGATTTTCTGCCTTCTTTGGTAAAATACCTCGTTTCTTTCATTCTTTCTTGCGTTTTATCAATGTTCTAGGCCTTTCTTGGCATTCAACGAAGTTTAACCTTCGTTTTTTTCGTTTAATCCTGGTTTTTTTGCTTCATTGGCGATAAACATGGATTATTTCATTCTTTCTTGCGTTTACTCCCATTTTTTCAGTCTTCTTTGGCAATTATAATTGTTTATTCCATTCCTTCTCCCGTTTATTACAGCTTTTTCGGTTATGCTTGGCGTATATCCTCTTTGATTCCTTCTTTTTTAGCACTTTCTTACGATTTCGGTCTTCCATTGCGAATCACTACATTTATTCTATTCTTTCTTGCGTTTAATATCGTATTTCGAATCATTTTTGGCAAATACCTTGTTTATTCTTTCCTGAATCGCGTTCACTCTATCTTTTTCGGCTTTTATTGGCTTTGATTCTCTTTTATTCCAACCTTTTTTGAGTTTTCTCCAGATTTTTGGTCTTCTGTGGCAAATTACCTCGTTTATTTAACTCTTTCTTGCGTTTTCTTAATGTTTTTCGGCCTTTCTTGGCAATCAACAAAGTTTTACCGTTGTTTTTCTCGTTTAACGCCGGTTATTTTGCTTCCTTGGCTATTAACTTGGATTATTTTATTCTTTCTCGCGTTTACTCCCATTTTTTCTGTATTCCTTGGCAATTATCATTGTTTATGCCATTTCTTCTCCCGTTTATTACCCTTTTTTAGCTTTTGCTTGGCTAAAATCCTCTTCTATTCCTTCTTTTTCAGCACTTTCTTTCGATTTTCAGTCTTCCATTGCAAATAACCTCTTTTATTCTATTCTTTCTTGCGTTTAATATCGTGTTTTCGATAATTTTTGGCAAATACCTTGTTTATTCTTTCCTGATTCGCGTTAACTCTATATTTTCCGGCAATTATTAGCATTGATTCTCTATTATTTTATCCTTTTTTGCGTTTTCTCCAGATTTTCTGTCTTCTGTGGCAAATTACCTCGTTTATTTAACTCTTTCTTGCGTTTTCTTAATGTTTTAGGCCTTTCTTGGCAATCAACAATGTTTTACTTTCGTTTTTTTCATTTAAAGCCGGTTATTTTGCTTCCCGTGCTATTAACTTGGATTATTTCATTCTTTCTCGTGTTTACTCTCATTTTTTCTGTATTCCTTGGCAATTATCATTGTTTATTCCATTTCTTCTCCCGTTTATTACACTTTTTTAGCTTTTGCTTGGTTAAATCCTCTTCTATTCCTTCTATTTCAGCACTTTCTTACGATTTTCAGTCTTCCATTGCGAATTACCACTTTTATTCTATTCTTTCTTGCGTTTAAAATCGTATTTTCGGTCATTTTTGGCAAATACCTTGTTTATTCTTCCCTGATTCGCGTTTACTCCAGCTTTTCCGTCCATTATTGGCTTTGATTCCCTTTTATTCCATCCATTCTTGCGTTTTTCCAGATTTTCTGTCTTCTTTGGCAAATTACCTCATGTATTTCATTCTTTCTTGCGTTTAATCAATGTTTTTCGGCCTTTCTTGGCGATCAACAAAGATTTATTTTCTTTTTTTGCGTTTAATCCTGGTTTTTTGCTTAATTGGCGATAAACATGGATTATTTCATTCTTTTTCGCGTTTACTCCCATTTTTTCAGTCTTCTTTGGCAATTATAATTGTTTATTCCATTCCTTATCCCGTTTATTACAGCTTTTTCGGTTATGCTTAACGAAAATCCTCTTTTATTCCTTCTTATTTAGCACTTTCCTACGAGTTTCGGTCTACCATTTTGAATTACCTCTATTATTCTATTCTTTCTGGCGTTTAATATCGTATTTTCGATCATTTTTGGCAAATACCTTGATTATTCTTACAGGATTCGCGTTTACTCCAGCTTTTTCGGCCATTTTTGGCATTGATTCTCTATTATTTTATCCTTTTATGCGTTTTCTCCAGATTTTCTGTCTTCTATGGCAAATTACCTAGTTGATTTAACTCTTTCTTGCGTTTTCTCAATGTTTTTCGGCCTTTCTTGGCAATCAACAAAGATTTACCTTCAATTTACGCGTTTAATCCCGGTTTTTTTGCATCCTTGGCGATTAACTTGGATTATTTTATTCTTTCTCGCGTTTACTCCCATTTTTTCTGTATTCCTTGGCAATTATCATTGTTTACTCCATTCCTTCTCCCGTTTATTACCTTTTTTAGCTTTTGCTTGGCTAAAATCCTCTTCTATTCCTTCTTTTCAGCACTTTCTTACGATTTTCAGTCTTCCATTGCGAATTACCTCTTTTATTCTATACTTTCTTGCGTTTAAAATCGTATTTTCGATCATTTTTGGCAAATACCTTGATTATTCTTCCATGATTCGCGTTTACTCCAGCTTTTCCTGCCATTATTGGCTTTAATTCTCTTTTATTTCATCCTTTCTTGCGTTTTTCCAGATTTTCTGTCTTCTTTGGCAAATTACCTCGTTTATTTCATTCTTTCTTGCGTTTTATCAATGTTTTAGGGCTTTCTTGGCAATCAACAAAGTTTTACCTTCGTTTTTCTCGTTTAACGCCGGTTATTTTGCTTCCCGTGCTATTAACTTGGATTATTTCATTCTTTATCGCGTTTACTCCC
This sequence comes from Tanypteryx hageni, assembly GCA_028673005.1. NCBI lineage: Eukaryota > Metazoa > Arthropoda > Insecta > Odonata > Petaluridae > Tanypteryx > Tanypteryx hageni. The sequence continues at coordinate 14,436 of JAJPWW010000252.1, forward strand.
ATTTTTTCTGTATTCCTTGGCAATTATCATTGTTTATTCTATTTCCTTTCCCGTTTATTACCCTTTTTTAGCTTTTGCTTGGCTAAAATCCTCTTCTATTCCTTCTTTTTCAGCACTTTCTTTCGATTTTCAGTCTTCCATTGCGAATAACCTCTTTTATTCTATTCTTTCTTGCGTTTAATATCGTGTTTTCGATAATTTTTGGCAAATACCTCGATTATTCTTCCATGATTCGCGTTTACTTCAGCTTTTCCGGCCATTATTGGCTTTGATTCCCTTTTATTCCATCCTTTCTTGCGTTTTTCCAGATTTTCTGTCTTCTTTGGCAAATTACCTCGTTTATTTCATTATTTCTTGCGTTTTATCAATGTTATAGGCCTTTCTTGGCAATCAACAAAGTTTTACCTTCGTTTTTCTCGTTTAACGCCGGTTATTTTGCTTCCCGTGCTATTAACTTGGATTATTTCATTCTTTATCGCGTTTACTCCCATTTTTTCTGTATTCCGTGGCAATTATCATTGTTTATTCTATTTCTTTTCCCGTTTATTACCCTTTTTTAGCTTTTGCTTGGCTAAAATCCTCTTCTATTCCTTCTTTTTCAGCACTTTCTTTCGATTTTCAGTCTTCTATTGCGAATAACCTCTTTTATTCTATTCTTTCTTGCGTTTAATATCGTGTTTTCGATAATTTTTGGCAAATACCTCGATTATTCTTCCATGATTCGCGTTTACTCCAGCTTTTCCGGCCATTATTGGCGTTGATTCCCTTTTATTCCATCCTTTCTTGCGTTTTTCCAGATTTTCTGTCTTCTTTGGCAAATTACCTCGTTTATTTCATTCTTTCTTGCGTTTATCAATGTTATAGGCCTTTCTTGGCAATCAACAAAGTTTTACCTTCGTTTTTCTCGTTTAACGCCGGTTATTTTGCTTCCTTGGCTATAAACTTGGATTATTTCATTCTTTCTCGCGTTTACTCTCATTTTTTCTGTATTCCTTGGCAATTATCATTGTTTATTCCATTTCTTCTCCCGTTTATTACAGCTTTTTCGGTTATGCTTGGCGAAAATCCTCTTTTATTCCTTCTTATTTAGCACTTTCCTACGATTTTCGGTCTTCCATTTTGAATTACCTCTATTATTCTATTCTTTCTGGCGTTTAATATCGTATTTTCGATCATTTTTGGCAAATACCTTGATTATTCTTCCATGATTCGCGTTTACTCCAGCTTTTCCGGCCATTTTTGGCATTGTATTCTCTATTATTTTATCCTTTTATGCGTTTTCTCCAGATTTTCTGTCTTCTATGGCAAATTACCTCGTTTATTTCATTCTTTCTTGCGTTTTCTCAATGTTTTTCGGCCTTTCTTGGCAATCAACAAAGATTTACCTTCAATTTACGCGTTTAATCCCGGTTTTTTTGCATCCTTGGCGATTAACTTGGATTATTTTATTCTTTCTCGCGTTTACTCCCATTTTTTGTATTCCTTGGCAATTATCATTGTTTATTCCATTCCTTCTCCCGTTTATTACCTTTTTTAGCTTTTGCTTGGCTAAAATCCTCTTCTATTCCTTCTTTTCAGCACTTTCTTACGATTTTCAGTCTTCCATTGCGAATTACCTCTTTAATTCTATACTTTGTTGCGTTTAAAATCGTATTTTCGATCATTTTGGCAAATACCTTGATTATTCTTCCATGATTCGCGTTTACTCCAGCTTTTTCCTGCCATTATTGGCTTTGATTCTCTTTTATTTCATCCTTTCTTGCGTTTTTTCCAGATTTTCTGTCTCTTTGGCAAATTACCTCGTTTATTTCATTCTTTCTTGCGTTTTATCAATGTTTTAGGCCTTTCTTGGCAATCAACAAAGTTTTACCTTCGTTTTTCTCGTTTAACGCCGGTTATTTTGCTTCCCGTGTTATTAACTTGGATTACTTCATTCTTTATCGCGTTTACTCCCATTTTTTCTGTATTCCTTGGCAATTATCATTGTTTATTCTTTTTCTTTTCCCGTTTATTACCCTTTTTTAGCTTTTGCTTGGCTAAAATCCTCTTCTATTCCTTCTTTTTCAGCACTTTCTTTCGATTTTCAGTCTTCCATTGCGAATAACCTCTTTTATTCTATTCTTTCTTGCGTTTAATATCGTGTTTTCGATAATTTTTGGCAAATACCTTGATTATTCTTCCATGATTCGCGTTTACTCCAGCTTTTCCGGCCATTATTGGCTTTGATTCCCTTTTATTCCATCCTTTCTTGCGTTTTTCCAGATTTTCTGTCTTCTTTGGCAAATTACCTCGTTTATTTCATTCTTTCTTGCGTTTTATCAATGTTATAGGCCTTTCTTGGCAATCAACAAAGTTTTACCTTCGTTTTTCCTCGTTTAACGCCGGTTATCTTGCTTCCTTGGCTATAAACTTGGATTATTTCATTCTTTCTCGCGTTTACTCTCATTTTTTCTGTATTCCTTGGCAATTATCATTGTTTATTCCATTTCTTCTCCCGTTTATTACACTTTTTTAGCTTTTGCTTGGTTAAATTTTCTTCTATTCCTTCTTTTCAGAACTTTTTTACGATTTTCAGTCTTTCATTGCAAATTACCTCTTTTATTCTATTCTTTCTTGCGTTTAAAATCGTATTTTCGGTCATTTTTGGCAAATACCTTGTTTATTCTTCCCTGATTCGCGTTTACTCTAGCTTTTCCGTCCATTATTGGCTTTGATTCCTTTTATTCAATCCTTTCTTGCGTTTTTCCAGATTTTCTGTCTTCTTTGGCAAATTACCTCATGTATTTCATTCTTTCTTGCGTTTAATCAATGTTTTTCGGCCTTTCTTGGCAATCAACAAAGATTTATTTTCTTTTTTTGCGTTTAATCCTGGTTTTTTTGCTTCATTGGCGATAAACATGGATTATTTCATTCGTTTCTCGCGTTTACCCTCCCATTTTTTCTGTATTCCTTGGCAATTATCATTGTTTATTCCATTCCTTCTCCCGTTTATTACCCTTTTTTAGTTTTTGCTTTGCTAAAATCCTCTTCTATTCCTTCTTTTTCAGCACTTTCTTTCGATTTTCAGTCTTCCATTGCGAATTACCTCTTTTATTCAATTCTTTCTTGCGTTTAATATCGTGTTTTCGATAATTTTTGGCAAATACCTTGTTTATTCTTTCCTGATTCGCGTTTACTCTATCTTTTCCGGCAATTATTAGCATTGATTCTCTATTATTTTATCCTTTTTTGCGTTTTCTCCAGATTTTCTGTCTTCTGTGGCAAATTACCTCGTTTATTTAACTCTTTCTTGCGTTTTCTTAATGTTTTAGGCCTTTCTTGGCAATCAACAATGTTTTACCTTCGTTTTTCTCATTTAAAGCCGGTTATTTTGCTTGCCGTGCTATTAACTTAAGTTATTTCATTCTTTCTCGCATTTACTCCCATTTTTTCTTTCTTCCTTGACAATTATCATTGTTTATTGCAGTTCTTCTCCCGTTTATTACCGTTTTTTCGCATATGCTTGGCAAAAATCCTTTTCTATTTCCACTTTTTCAGCACTTTCTTACGACTTTCAGTCTTCCATTGCGAATTACCTTTTTATTCTATTCTTTCTTGCGTTTAACATCGTATTTTCGATCATTTTTGGCAAATACCTTGAATATTCTTCAATAATTCGCGTTTACTCCAGCTTTTCCGGCCATTATTGGCTTTGATTCGCTTTTATTCCATCCTTTCTTGCGTTTTTTCAGATTTTCTGCCTTCTTTGGTAAAATACCTCGTTTCTTTCATTCTTTCTTGCGTTTTATCAATGTTCTAGGCCTTTCTTGGCATTCAACGAAGTTTAACCTTCGTTTTTTCGTTTAATCCTGGTTTTTTTGCTTCATTGGCGATAAACATGGATTATTTCATTCTTTCTCGCGTTTACTCCCATTTTTTCAGTCTTCTTTGGCAATTATAATTGTTTATTCCATTCCTTCTCCCGTTTATTACAGCTTTTTCGGTTATGCTTGGCGTATGTCCTCTTTGATTCCTTTTTTTTTTAGCACTTTCTTACGATTTCGGTCTTCCATTGCGAATCACTACATTTATTCTATTCTTTCTTGCGTTTAATATCGTATTTTCGATCATTTTTTGGCAAATACCTTGTTTATTCTTTCCTGAATCGCGTTCACTCTATCTTTTCCGGCTTTTATTGGCTTTGATTCTCTTTTATTCCAACCTTTTTTGAGTTTTCTCCAGATTTTCTGTCTTCTGTGGCAAATTACCTCGTTTATTTAACTCTTTCTTGCGTTTTCTTAATGTTATAGGCCTTTCTTGGCAATCAACAAAGTTTTACCTTCGTTTTTCTCGTTTAACGCCGGTTATTTTGCTTCCTTGGCTATTAACTTGGATTATTTCATTCTTTCTCGCGTTTACTCTCATTTTTTCTGTATTCCTTGCAATTATCATTGTTTATTCCATTTCTTCTCCCGTTTATTACACTTTTTTAGCTTTTGCTTGGTTAAATCCTCTTCTATTCCTTCTTTTTCAGCACTTTCTTACGATTTTCAGTCTTCCATTGCGAATTACCTCTTTTATTCTATTCTTTCTTGCGTTTAAAATCGTATTTTCGGTTATTTTTGGCAAATACCTCGATTATTCTTCCCTGATTCGCGTTTACTCCAGCTTTTCCGTCCATTATTGGCTTTGATTCCCTTTTATTCCATCCTTTCTTGCGTTTTTCCAGATTTTCTGTCTTCTTTGGCAAATTACCTCATGTATTTCATTCTTTCTTGCGTTTAATCAATGTTTTTCGGCCTTTCTTGGCAATCAACAAAGATTTATTTTCTTTTTTTGCGTTTAATCCTGGTTTTTTTGCTTCATTGGCGATAAACATGGATTATTTCATTCTTTTTCGCGTTTACTCCCATTTTTTCAGTCTTCTTTGGCAATTATAATTGTTTATTCCATTCCTTCTCCCGTTTATTACAGCTTTTTTGGTTATGCTTGGCGAAAATCCTCTTTTATTCCTTCTTATTTAGCACTTTCCTACGATTTTCGGTCTTCCATTTTGAATTACCTCTATTATTCTATTCTTTCTGGCGTTTAATATCGTATTTTCGATCATTTTTGGCAAATACCTTGATTATTCTTCCATGATTCGCGTTTACTCCAGCTTTTCCGGCCATTTTTGGCATTGATTCTCTATTATTTTATCCTTTTATGCGTTTTCTTTAGATTTTCTGTCTTCTATGGCAAATTACCTCGTTTATTTAACTCTTTCTTGCGTTTTCTCAATGTTTTTCGGCCTTTCTTGGCAATCAACAAAGATTTACCTTCAATTTACGCGTTTAATCCCGGTTTTTTGCATCCTTGGCGATTAACTTGGATTATTTTATTCTTTCTCGCGTTTACTCCCATTTTTTCTGTATTCCTTGGCAATTATCATTGTTTATTCCATTCCTTCTCCCGTTTATTACCTTTTTTAGCTTTTGCTTGGCTAAAATCCTCTTCTATTCCTTCTTTTTCAGCACTTTCTTACGATTTTCAGTCTTCCATTGCGAATTACCTCTTTTATTCTATACTTTCTTGCGTTTAAAATCGTATTTTCGATCATTTTTGGCAATTTCCTTGATTATTCTTCCATGATTCGCGTTTACTCCAGCTTTTCCTGCCATTATTGGGTTTGATTCTATTTTATTTCATCCTTTCTTGCGTTTTTCCAGATTTTCTGTCTTCTTTGGCAAATTACCTCGTTTATTTCATTCTTTCTTGGGTTTTATCAATGATTAAGGCCTTTCTTGGCAATCAACAAAGTTTTACCTTCGTTTTTCTCGTTTAACGCCGGTTATTTTGCTTCCCGTGCTATTAACTTAGATTATTTCATTCTTTATCGCGTTTACTCCCATTTTTTCTGTATTCCTTGGCAATTATCATTGTTTATTCCATTTCTTCTCCCGTTTATTACCCTTTTTTAGCTTTTGCTTGGCTAAAATCCTCTTCTATTCCTTCTTTTTCAGCACTTTCTTTCGATTTTCAGTCTTTCATTGCGAATAACCTCTTTTATTCTATTCTTTCTTGCGTTTAATATCGTGTTTTCGATAATTTTTGGCAAATACCTTGTTTATTCTTTTCTGATTCGCGTTAACTCTATCTTTTCCGGCAATTATTAGCATTGATTCTCTATTATTTTATCCTTTTTTGCGTTTTCTCCAGATTTTCTGTCTTCTGTGGCAAATTACCTCGTTTATTTAACTCTTTCTTGCGTTTTCTTAATGTTTTAGGACTTTCTTGGCAATCAACAATGTTTTACCTTCGTTTTTCTCATTTAAAGCCGGTTATTTTGCTTCCCGTGCAATTAACTTAGATTATTTCATTCTTTAACGCGTTTACTCCCATTTTTTCTGTATTCCTTGGCAATTATCATTGTTTATTCCATTTGTTCTCCCGTTTATTACCCTTTTTTAGCTTTTGCTTGGTTAAATCCTCTTCTATTCCTTCTTTTCAGCACTTTCTTACGATTTTCATTCTTCCATTGCGAATTACCTCTTTTATTCTATTCTTTCTTGCGTTTAAAATCGTATTTTCGATCATTTTTGGCAAATACCTTGATTATTCTTCCATGATTCGCGTTTACTCCAGCTTTTTCGGCCATTATTGGCTTTGATTCTCTTTTATTCCATCCTTTCTTGCGTTTTTCCAGATTTTCTGTCTTCTTTAGCAAATTACCTCGTTTATTTCATTCTTTCTTGCGTTTTATCAATGTTATAGGACTTTGCTGGCAATCAACAAAGTTTTACCTTCGTTCTTCTCGTTTAACGCCGGTTATTTTGCTTCCTTGGCTATTAACTTGGATTATTTCATTCTTTCTCGCGTTTACTCTCATTTTTTCTGTATTCCTTGCAATTATCATTGTTTATTCCATTTCTTCTCCCGTTTATTACCCTTTTTTAGCTTTTGCTTGGCGAAAATCCTCTTTTATTCCTATTCTTTCCTACGATTTTCGGTCTTCCATTTTGAATTACCTCTATTATTCTATTCTTTCTGGCGTTTAATATCGTATTTTCGATCATTTTTGGCAAATACCTTGATTATTCTTCCATGATTCGCGTTTACTCCAGCTTTTCCGGCCATTTTTGGCATTGATTCTCTATTATTTTATCCTTTTATGCGTTTTCTCCAGATTTTCTGTCTTCTATGGCAAATTACCTCGTTTATTTAACTCTTTCTTGCGTTTTCTCAATGTTTTTCGGCCTTTCTTGGCAATCAACAAAGATTTACCTTCAATTTACGCGTTTAATCCCGATTTTTTTTGCATCCTTGGCGATTAACTTGGATTATTTTATTCTTTCTCGCGTTTACTCCCATTTTTTCTGTATTCCTTGGCAATTATCATTGTTTATTCCATTCCTTCTCCCGTTTATTACCTTTTTTAGCTTTTGCTTGGCTAAAATCCTCTTCTATTCCTTCTTTTTCAGCACTTTCTTACGATTTTCAGTCTTCCATTGCGAATTACCTCTTTTATTCTATACTTTCTTGCGTTTAAAATCGTATTTTCGATCATTTTTGGCAATTTCCTTGATTATTCTTCCATGATTCGCGTTTACTCCAGCTTTTCCTGCCATTATTGGGTTTGATTCTATTTTATTTCATCCTTTCTTGCGTTTTTCCAGATTTTCTGTCTTCTTTGGCAAATTACCTCGTTTATTTCATTCTTTCTTGCGTTTTATCAATGATTAAGGCCTTTCTTGGCAATCAACAAAGTTTTACCTTTGTTTTTCTCGTTTAAACGCCGGTTATTTTGCTTCCCGTGCTATTAACTTGGATTATTTCATTCTTTATCGCGTTTACTCCAATTTTTTCTGTATTCCTTGGCAATTATCATTGTTTATTTCAATTTCTTCTCCCGTTTATTACCCTTTTTTAGCTTTTGCTTGGCTAAAATCCTCTTCTATTCCTTCTTTTTCAGCACTTTCTTTGATTTTCAGTCTTTCATTGCGAATAACCTCTTTTATTCTATTCTTTCTTGCGTTTAATATCGTGTTTTCGATAATTTTTGGCAAATACCTTGTTTATTCTTTTCTGATTCGCGTTAACTCTATCTTTTCCGGCAATTATTAGCATTGATTCTCTATTATTTTATCCTTTTTTGCGTTTTCTCCAGATTTTCTGTCTTCTGTGGCAAATTACCTCGTTTATTTAACTCTTTCTTGCGTTTTCTTAATGTTTTAGGACTTTCTTGGCAATCAACAATGTTTTACCTTCGTTTTTCTCATTTAAAGCCGGTTATTTTGCTTCCCGTGCAATTAACTTAGATTATTTCATTCTTTAACGCGTTTACTCCCATTTTTTCTGTATTCCTTGGCAATTATCATTGTTTATTCCATTTGTTCTCCCGTTTATTACCCTTTTTTAGCTTTTGCTTGGTAAAATCCTCTTCTATTCCTTCTTTTCAGCACTTTCTTACGATTTTCATTCTTCCATTGCGAATTACCTCTTTTATTCTATTCTTTCTTGCGTTTAAAATCGTATTTTTGATCATTTTTGGCAAATACCTTGATTATTCTTCCATGATTCGCGTTTACTCCAGCTTTTTCGGCCATTATTGGCTTTGATTCTCTTTTATTCCATCCTTTCTAGCGTTTTTCCAGATTTTCTGTCTTCTTTAGCAAATTACCTCGTTTTTTTCATTCTTTCTTGCGTTTTATCAATGTTATAGGACTTTGCTGGCAATCAACAAAGTTTTACCTTCGTTCTTCTCGTTTAACGCCGGTTATTTTGCTTCCTTGGCTATTAACTTGGATTATTTCATTCTTTCTCGCGTTTACTCTCATTTTTTCTGTATTCCTTGCAATTATCATTGTTTATTCCATTTCTTCTCCCGTTTATTACACTTTTTTAGCTTTTGCTTGGTTAAATCCTCTTCTATTCCTTCTTTTTCAGCACTTTCTTACGATTTTCAGTCTTCCATTGCGAATTACCTCTTTTATTCTATTCTTTCTTGCGTTTAAAATCGTATTTTCGGTTATTTTTGGCAAATACCTTGTTTATTCTTCCCTGATTCGCGTTTACTCCAGCTTTTCCGTCCATTATTGGCTTTGATTCCCTTTTACTCCATCCTTTCTTGCGTTTTTCCAGATTTTCTGTCTTCTTTGGCAAATTACCTCATGTATTTCATTCTTTCTTGCGTTTAATCAATGTTTTTCGGCCTATCTTGGCAATCAACAAAGATTTATTTTCTTTTTTTGCGTTTAATCCTGGTTTTTTTGCTTCATTGGCGATAAACATGGATTATTTCATTCTTTTTCGCGTGTACTCCCATTTTTTCAGTCTTCTTTGGCAATTATAATTGTTTATTCCATTCCTTCTCCCGTTTATTACAGCTTTTTCGGTTATGCTTGGCGAAAATCCTCTTTTATTCCTTCTTATTTAGCACTTTCCTACGATTTTCGGTCTTCCATTTTGAATTACCACTATTATTCTATTCTTTCTGGCGTTTAATATCGTATTTTCGATCATTTTTGGCAAATACCTTGATTATTCTTCCATGATTCGCGTTTACTCCAGCTTTTCCGGCCATTTTTGGCATTGATTCTCTATTATTTTATCCTTTTATGCGTTTTCCTCCAGATTTTCTGTCTTCTATGGCAAATTACCTCTTTTATTTAACTCTTTCTTGCGTTTTCTCAATGTTTTTCGGCCTTTCTTGGCAATCAACAAAGATTTACCTTCAATTTACGCGTTTAATCCCGGTTTTTTTTGCATCCTTGGCGATTAACTTGGATTATTTTATTCTTTCTCGCGTTTACTCCCATTTTTTCTGTATTCCTTGGCAATTATCATTGTTTATTCCATTCCTTCTCCCGTTTATTACCTTTTTTAGCTTTTGCTTGGCAAAATCCTCTTCTATTCCGTCTTTTCAGCACTTTCTTACGATTTTCAGTCTTCCATTGCGAATTACCTCTTTTATTCTATACTTTCATGCGTTTAAAATCGTATTTTCGATCATTTTTGGCAAAAACCTTGATTATTCTTCCATGATTCACGTTTACTCCAGCTTTTCCTGCCATTATTGGCTTTGATTCTCTTTTATTTCATCCTTTCTTGCGTTTTTCCAGATTTTCTGTCTTCTTTGGCAAATTACCTCGTTTATTTCATTCTTTCTTGCGTTTTATCAATGTTTTAGGCCTTTCTTGGCAATCAACAAAGTTTTACCTTCGTTTTTCTCGTTTAACGCCGGTTATTTTGCTTCCTGTACTATTAACTTGGATTATTTCATTCTTTATCGCGTTTACTCCCATTTTTCTGTATTCCTTGGCAATTATCATTGTTTATTCTATTTCTTTTCCCGTTTATTAACCTTTTTTAGCTTTTGCTTGGCTAAAATCCTCTTCTATTCCTTCTTTTTCAGAACTTTCTTTCGATTTTCAGTCTTCCATTGCGAATAACCTCTTTTATTCTATTCTTTCTTGCGTTTAATATCGTGTTTTCGATAATTTTTGGCAAATACCTTGATTATTCTTCCATGATTCGCGTTTACTCCAGCTTTTCCGTCCATTATTGGCTTTGATTCCCTTTTATTCCATCCTTTCTTGCGTTTTTCCAGATTTTCTGTCTTCTTTGGCAAATTACCTCATGTATTTCATTCTTTCTTGCGTTTAATCAATGTTTTTCGGCCTTTCTTGGCAATCAACAAAGATTTATTTTCTTTTTTTTGCGTTTAATCCTGGTTTTTTTTGCTTCATTGGCGATAAACATGGATTATTTCATTCTTTTTCGCGTTTACTCCCATTTTTTCAGTCTTCTTTGGCAATTATAATTGTTTATTACATTCCTTCTCCCGTTTATTACAGCTTTTTTGGTGGCGAAAATCCTCTTTTATTCCTTCTTATTTAGCACTTTCCTACGATTTTCGGTCTTCCATTTTGAATTACCTCTATTATTCTATTCTTTCTGGCGTTTAATATCGTATTTTCGATCATTTTTGGCAAATACCTTGATTATTCTTCCATGATTCGCGTTTACTCCAGCTTTTCCGGCCATTTTTGGCATTGATTCTCTATTATTTTATCCTTTTATGCGTTTTCTCCAGATTTTCCGTCTTCTATGGCAAATTACCTCGTTTATTTAACTCTTTCTTGCGTTTTCTCAATGTTTTTTGGCCTTTCTTGGCAATCAACAAAGATTTACGTTCAATTTACGCGTTTAATCCCGGTTTTTTTGCATCCTTGGCGATTAACTTGGATTATTTTATTCTTTCTCGCGTTTACTCCCATTTTTTCTGTATTCCTTGGCAATTATCATTGTTTATTCCATTCCTTCTCCCGTTTATTACCCTTTTTTAGTTTTTGCTTTGCTAAAATCCTCTTCTATTCCTTCTTTTTCAGCACTTTCTTTCGATTTTCAGTCTTCCTTTGCGAATAACCTCTTTTATTCTATTCTTTCTTGCGTTTAAAATCGTATTTTCGATCATTTTTGGCATATACCTTGATTATTCTTCCATGATTCGCGTTTACTCCAGCTTTTCCGTCCATTATTGGCTTTGATTCCCTTTTATTCCATCCTTTCTTGCGTTTTTCCAGATTTTCTGTCTTCTTTGGCAAATTACCTCATGTATTTCATTCTTTCTTGCGTTTAATCAATGTTTTTCGGCCTTTCTTGGCAATCAACAAAGATTTATTTTCTTTTTTTGCGTTTAATCCTGGTTTTTTGCTTCATTGGCGATAAACATGGATTATTTCATTCTTTTTCGCGTTTACTCCCATTTTTTCAGTCTTCTTTGGCAATTATAATTGTTTATTCCATTCCTTCTCCCGTTTATTACAGCTTTTTCGGTTATGCTTGGCGAAAATCCTCTTTTATTCCTTCTTATTTAGCACTTTCCTACGATTTTCGGTCTTCCATTTTGAATTACCTCTATTATTCTATTCTTTCTGGCGTTTAATATCGTATTTTCGATCATTTTTGGCAAATACCTTGATTATTCTTCCATGATTCGCGTTTACTCCAGCTTTTCCGGCCATTTTTGGCATTGATTCTCTATTATTTTATCCTTTTATGCGTTTTCTTTAGATTTTCTGTCTTCTATGGCAAATTACCTCGTTTATTTAACTCTTTCTTGCGTTTTCTCAATGTTTTTCGGCCTTTCTTGGCAATCAACAAAGATTTACCTTCAATTTACGCGTTTAATCCCGGTTTTTTGCATCCTTGGCGATTAACTTGGATTATTTTATTCTTTCTCGCGTTTACTCCCATTTTTTCTGTATTCCTTGGCAATTATCATTGTTTATTCCATTCCTTCTCCCGTTTATTACCTTTTTTAGCTTTTGCTTGGCTAAAATCCTCTTCTATTCCTTCTTTTTCAGCACTTTCTTACGATTTTCAGTCTTCCATTGCGAATTACCTCTTTTATTCTATACTTTCTTGCGTTTAAAATCGTATTTTCGATCATTTTTTGGCAATTTCCTTGATTATTCTTCCATGATTCGCGTTTACTCCAGCTTTTCCTGCCATTATTGGGTTTGATTCTATTTTATTTCATCCTTTCTTGCGTTTTTCCAGATTTTCTGTCTTCTTTGGCAAATTACCTCGTTTATTTCATTCTTTCTTGGGTTTTATCAATGATTAAGGCCTTTCTTGGCAATCAACAAAGTTTTACCTTCGTTTTTCTCGTTTAACGCCGGTTATTTTGCTTCCCGTGCTATTAACTTAGATTATTTCATTCTTTATCGCGTTTACTCCCATTTTTCTGTATTCCTTGGCAATTATCATTGTTTATTCTATTTCTTTTCCCGTTTATTAACCTTTTTTAGCTTTTGCTTGGCTAAAATCCTCTTCTATTCCTTCTTTTTCAGAACTTTCTTTCGATTTTCAGTCTTCCATTGCGAATAACCTCTTTTATTCTATTCTTTCTTGCGTTTAATATCGTGTTTTCGATAATTTTTGGCAAATACCTTGATTATTCTTCCATGATTCGCGTTTACTCCAGCTTTTCCGTCCATTATTGGCTTTGATTCCCTTTTATTCCATCCTTTCTTGCGTTTTTCCAGATTTTCTGTCTTCTTTGGCAAATTACCTCATGTATTTCATTCTTTCTTGCGTTTAATCAATGTTTTTCGGCCTTTCTTGGCAATCAACAAAGATTTATTTTCTTTTTTTTGCGTTTAATCCTGGTTTTTTTGCTTCATTGGCGATAAACATGGATTATTTCATTCTTTTTCGCGTTTACTCCCATTTTTTTCAGTCTTCTTTGGCAATTATAATTGTTTATTCCATTCCTTCTCCCGTTTATTACAGCTTTTTTGGTGGCGAAAATCCTCTTTTATTCCTTCTTATTTAGCACTTTCCTACGATTTTCGGTCTTCCATTTTGAATTACCTCTATTATTCTATTCTTTCTGGCGTTTAATATCGTATTTTCGATCATTTTTGGCAAATACCTTGATTATTCTTCCATGATTCGCGTTTACTCCAGCTTTTCCGGCCATTTTTGGCATTGATTCTCTATTATTTTATCCTTTTATGCGTTTTCTCCAGATTTTCCGTCTTCTATGGCAAATTACCTCGTTTATTTAACTCTTTCTTGCGTTTTCTCAATGTTTTTTGGCCTTTCTTGGCAATCAACAAAGATTTACGTTCAATTTACGCGTTTAATCCCGGTTTTTTTTGCATCCTTGGCGATTAACTTGGATTATTTTATTCTTTCTCGCGTTTACTCCCATTTTTTCTGTATTCCTTGGCAATTATCATTGTTTATTCCATTCCTTCTCCCGTTTATTACCCTTTTTTAGTTTTTGCTTTGCTAAAATCCTCTTCTATTCCTTCTTTTTCAGCACTTTCTTTCGATTTTCAGTCTTCCTTTGCGAATAACCTCTTTTATTCTATTCTTTCTTGCGTTTAAAATCGTATTTTCGATCATTTTTGGCATATACCTTGATTATTCTTCCATGATTCGCGTTTACTCCAGCTTTTCCGTCCATTATTGGCTTTGATTCCCTTTTATTCCATCCTTTCTTGCGTTTTTCCAGATTTTCTGTCTTCTTTGGCAAATTACCTCATGTATTTCATTCTTTCTTGCGTTTAATCAATGTTTTTCGGCCTTTCTTGGCAATCAACAAAGATTTATTTTCTTTTTTTGCGTTTAATCCTGGTTTTTTGCTTCATTGGCGATAAACATGGATTATTTCATTCTTTTTCGCGTTTACTCCCATTTTTTCAGTCTTCTTTGGCAATTATAATTGTTTATTCCATTCCTTCTCCCGTTTATTACAGCTTTTTCGGTTATGCTTGGCGAAAATCCTCTTTTATTCCTTCTTATTTAGCACTTTCCTACGATTTTCGGTCTTCCATTTTGAATTACCTCTATTATTCTATTCTTTCTGGCGTTTAATATCGTATTTTCGATCATTTTTGGCAAATACCTTGATTATTCTTCCATGATTCGCGTTTACTCCAGCTTTTCCGGCCATTTTTGGCATTGATTCTCTATTATTTTATCCTTTTATGCGTTTTCTTTAGATTTTCTGTCTTCTATGGCAAATTACCTCGTTTATTTAACTCTTTCTTGCGTTTTCTCAATGTTTTTCGGCCTTTCTTGGCAATCAACAAAGATTTACCTTCAATTTACGCGTTTAATCCCGGTTTTTTGCATCCTTGGCGATTAACTTGGATTATTTTATTCTTTCTCGCGTTTACTCCCATTTTTTCTGTATTCCTTGGCAATTATCATTGTTTATTCCATTCCTTCTCCCGTTTATTACCTTTTTTAGCTTTTGCTTGGCTAAAATCCTCTTCTATTCCTTCTTTTTCAGCACTTTCTTACGATTTTCAGTCTTCCATTGCGAATTACCTCTTTTATTCTATACTTTCTTGCGTTTAAAATCGTATTTTCGATCATTTTTGGCAATTTCCTTGATTATTCTTCCATGATTCGCGTTTTACTCCAGCTTTTCCTGCCATTATTGGGTTTGATTCTATTTTATTTCATCCTTTCTTGCGTTTTTCCAGATTTTCTGTCTTCTTTGGCAAATTACCTCGTTTATTTCATTCTTTCTTGGGTTTTATCAATGATTAAGGCCTTTCTTGGCAATCAACAAAGTTTTACCTTCGTTTTTCTCGTTTAACGCCGGTTATTTTGCTTCCCGTGCTATTAACTTAGATTATTTCATTCTTTATCGCGTTTACTCCCATTTTTCTGTATTCCTTGGCAATTATCATTGTTTATTCTATTTCTTTTCCCGTTTATTAACCTTTTTTAGCTTTTGCTTGGCTAAAATCCTCTTCTATTCCTTCTTTTTCAGAACTTTCTTTCGATTTTCAGTCTTCCATTGCGAATAACCTCTTTTATTCTATTCTTTCTTGCGTTTAATATCGTGTTTTCGATAATTTTTGGCAAATACCTTGATTATTCTTCCATGATTCGCGTTTACTCCAGCTTTTCCGTCCATTATTGGCTTTGATTCCCTTTTATTCCATCCTTTCTTGCGTTTTTCCAGATTTTCTGTCTTCTTTGGCAAATTACCTCATGTATTTCATTCTTTCTTGCGTTTAATCAATGTTTTTCGGCCTTTCTTGGCAATCAACAAAGATTTATTTTCTTTTTTTTGCGTTTAATCCTGGTTTTTTTTGCTTCATTGGCGATAAACATGGATTATTTCATTCTTTTTCGCGTTTACTCCCATTTTTTCAGTCTTCTTTGGCAATTATAATTGTTTATTCCATTCCTTCTCCCGTTTATTACAGCTTTTTTGGTGGCGAAAATCCTCTTTTATTCCTTCTTATTTAGCACTTTCCTACGATTTTCGGTCTTCCATTTTGAATTACCTCTATTATTCTATTCTTTCTGGCGTTTAATATCGTATTTTCGATCATTTTTGGCAAATACCTTGATTATTCTTCCATGATTCGCGTTTACTCCAGCTTTTCCGGCCATTTTTGGCATTGATTCTCTATTATTTTATCCTTTTATGCGTTTTCTCCAGATTTTCCGTCTTCTATGGCAAATTACCTCGTTTATTTAACTCTTTCTTGCGTTTTCTCAATGTTTTTTGGCCTTTCTTGGCAATCAACAAAGATTTACGTTCAATTTACGCGTTTAATCCCGGTTTTTTTGCATCCTTGGCGATTAACTTGGATTATTTTATTCTTTCTCGCGTTTACTCCCATTTTTTCTGTATTCCTTGGCAATTATCATTGTTTATTCCATTCCTTCTCCCGTTTATTACCCTTTTTTAGTTTTTGCTTTGCTAAAATCCTCTTCTATTCCTTCTTTTTCAGCACTTTCTTTCGATTTTCAGTCTTCCTTTGCGAATAACCTCTTTTATTCTATTCTTTCTTGCGTTTAAAATCGTATTTTCGATCATTTTTGGCATATACCTTGATTATTCTTCCATGATTCGCGTTTACTCCAGCTTTTCCGTCCATTATTGGCTTTGATTCCCTTTTATTCCATCCTTTCTTGCGTTTTTCCAGATTTTCTGTCTTCTTTGGCAAATTACCTCATGTATTTCATTCTTTCTTGCGTTTAATCAATGTTTTTCGGCCTTTCTTGGCAATCAACAAAGATTTATTTTCTTTTTTTGCGTTTAATCCTGGTTTTTTGCTTCATTGGCGATAAACATGGATTATTTCATTCTTTTTCGCGTTTACTCCCATTTTTTCAGTCTTCTTTGGCAATTATAATTGTTTATTCCATTCCTTCTCCCGTTTATTACAGCTTTTTCGGTTATGCTTGGCGAAAATCCTCTTTTATTCCTTCTTATTTAGCACTTTCCTACGATTTTCGGTCTTCCATTTTGAATTACCTCTATTATTCTATTCTTTCTGGCGTTTAATATCGTATTTTCGATCATTTTTGGCAAATACCTTGATTATTCTTCCATGATTCGCGTTTACTCCAGCTTTTCCGGCCATTTTTGGCATTGATTCTCTATTATTTTATCCTTTTATGCGTTTTCTTTAGATTTTCTGTCTTCTATGGCAAATTACCTCGTTTATTTAACTCTTTCTTGCGTTTTCTCAATGTTTTTCGGCCTTTCTTGGCAATCAACAAAGATTTACCTTCAATTTACGCGTTTAATCCCGGTTTTTTGCATCCTTGGCGATTAACTTGGATTATTTTATTCTTTCTCGCGTTTACTCCCATTTTTTCTGTATTCCTTGGCAATTATCATTGTTTATTCCATTCCTTCTCCCGTTTATTACCTTTTTTAGCTTTTGCTTGGCTAAAATCCTCTTCTATTCCTTCTTTTTCAGCACTTTCTTACGATTTTCAGTCTTCCATTGCGAATTACCTCTTTTATTCTATACTTTCTTGCGTTTAAAATCGTATTTTCGATCATTTTTGGCAATTTCCTTGATTATTCTTCCATGATTCGCGTTTACTCCAGCTTTTCCTGCCATTATTGGGTTTGATTCTATTTTATTTCATCCTTTCTTGCGTTTTTCCAGATTTTCTGTCTTCTTTGGCAAATTACCTCGTTTATTTCATTCTTTCTTGGGTTTTATCAATGATTAAGGCCTTTCTTGGCAATCAACAAAGTTTTACCTTCGTTTTTCTCGTTTAACGCCGGTTATTTTGCTTCCCGTGCTATTAACTTAGATTATTTCATTCTTTATCGCGTTTACTCCCATTTTTTTCTGTATTCCTTGGCAATTATCATTGTTTATTCCATTTCTTCTCCCGTTTATTACCCTTTTTTAGCTTTTGCTTGGCTAAAATCCTCTTCTATTCCTTCTTTTTCAGAACTTTCTTTCGATTTTCAGTCTTCCATTGCGAATAACCTCTTTTATTCTATTCTTTCTTGCGTTTAATATCGTGTTTTCGATAATTTTTGGCAAATACCTTGATTATTCTTCCATGATTCGCGTTTACTCCAGCTTTTCCGTCCATTATTGGCTTTGATTCCCTTTTATTCCATCCTTTCTTGCGTTTTTCCAGATTTTCTGTCTTCTTTGGCAAATTACCTCATGTATTTCATTCTTTCTTGCGTTTAATCAATGTTTTTCGGCCTTTCTTGGCAATCAACAAAGATTTATTTTCTTTTTTTTGCGTTTAATCCTGGTTTTTTTGCTTCATTGGCGATAAACATGGATTATTTCATTCTTTTTCGCGTTTACTCCCATTTTTTCAGTCTTCTTTGGCAATTATAATTGTTTATTCCATTCCTTCTCCCGTTTATTACAGCTTTTTTGGTGGCGAAAATCCTCTTTTATTCCTTCTTATTTAGCACTTTCCTACGATTTTCGGTCTTCCATTTTGAATTACCTCTATTATTCTATTCTTTCTGGCGTTTAATATCGTATTTTCGATCATTTTTGGCAAATACCTTGATTATTCTTCCATGATTCGCGTTTACTCCAGCTTTTCCGGCCATTTTTGGCATTGATTCTCTATTATTTTATCCTTTTATGCGTTTTCTCCAGATTTTCCGTCTTCTATGGCAAATTACCTCGTTTATTTAACTCTTTCTTGCGTTTTCTCAATGTTTTTTGGCCTTTCTTGGCAATCAACAAAGATTTACGTTCAATTTACGCGTTTAATCCCGGTTTTTTTGCATCCTTGGCGATTAACTTGGATTATTTTATTCTTTCTCGCGTTTACTCCCATTTTTTCTGTATTCCTTGGCAATTATCATTGTTTATTCCATTCCTTCTCCCGTTTATTACCCTTTTTTAGTTTTTGCTTTGCTAAAATCCTCTTCTATTCCTTCTTTTTCAGCACTTTCTTTCGATTTTCAGTCTTCCTTTGCGAATAACCTCTTTTATTCTATTCTTTCTTGCGTTTAAAATCGTATTTTCGATCATTTTTGGCATATACCTTGATTATTCTTCCATGATTCGCGTTTACTCCAGCTTTTCCGTCCATTATTGGCTTTGATTCCCTTTTATTCCATCCTTTCTTGCGTTTTTCCAGATTTTCTGTCTTCTTTGGCAAATTACCTCATGTATTTCATTCTTTCTTGCGTTTAATCAATGTTTTTCGGCCTTTCTTGGCAATCAACAAAGATTTATTTTCTTTTTTTGCGTTTAATCCTGGTTTTTTGCTTCATTGGCGATAAACATGGATTATTTCATTCTTTTTCGCGTTTACTCCCATTTTTTCAGTCTTCTTTGGCAATTATAATTGTTTATTCCATTCCTTCTCCCGTTTATTACAGCTTTTTCGGTTATGCTTGGCGAAAATCCTCTTTTATTCCTTCTTATTTAGCACTTTCCTACGATTTTCGGTCTTCCATTTTGAATTACCTCTATTATTCTATTCTTTCTGGCGTTTAATATCGTATTTTCGATCATTTTTGGCAAATACCTTGATTATTCTTCCATGATTCGCGTTTACTCCAGCTTTTCCGGCCATTTTTGGCATTGATTCTCTATTATTTTATCCTTTTATGCGTTTTCTTTAGATTTTCTGTCTTCTATGGCAAATTACCTCGTTTATTTAACTCTTTCTTGCGTTTTCTCAATGTTTTTCGGCCTTTCTTGGCAATCAACAAAGATTTACCTTCAATTTACGCGTTTAATCCCGGTTTTTTGCATCCTTGGCGATTAACTTGGATTATTTTATTCTTTCTCGCGTTTACTCCCATTTTTTCTGTATTCCTTGGCAATTATCATTGTTTATTCCATTCCTTCTCCCGTTTATTACCTTTTTTAGCTTTTGCTTGGCTAAAATCCTCTTCTATTCCTTCTTTTTCAGCACTTTCTTACGATTTTCAGTCTTCCATTGCGAATTACCTCTTTTATTCTATACTTTCTTGCGTTTAAAATCGTATTTTCGATCATTTTTGGCAATTTCCTTGATTATTCTTCCATGATTCGCGTTTACTCCAGCTTTTCCTGCCATTATTGGGTTTGATTCTATTTTATTTCATCCTTTCTTGCGTTTTTCCAGATTTTCTGTCTTCTTTGGCAAATTACCTCGTTTATTTCATTCTTTCTTGGGTTTTATCAATGATTAAGGCCTTTCTTGGCAATCAACAAAGTTTTACCTTCGTTTTTCTCGTTTAACGCCGGTTATTTTGCTTCCCGTGCTATTAACTTAGATTATTTCATTCTTTATCGCGTTTACTCCCATTTTTTCTGTATTCCTTGGCAATTATCATTGTTTATTCCATTTCTTCTCCCGTTTATTACCCTTTTTTAGCTTTTGCTTGGCTAAAATCCTCTTCTATTCCTTCTTTTTCAGCACTTTCTTTCGATTTTCAGTCTTTCATTGCGAATAACCTCTTTTATTCTATTCTTTCTTGCGTTTAATATCGTGTTTTCGATAATTTTTGGCAAATACCTTGTTTATTCTTTTCTGATTCGCGTTAACTCTATCTTTTCCGGCAATTATTAGCATTGATTCTCTATTATTTTATCCTTTTTTGCGTTTTCTCCAGATTTTCTGTCTTCTGTGGCAAATTACCTCGTTTATTTAACTCTTTCTTGCGTTTTCTTAATGTTTTAGGACTTTCTTGGCAATCAACAATGTTTTACCTTCGTTTTTCTCATTTAAAGCCGGTTATTTTGCTTCCCGTGCAATTAACTTAGATTATTTCATTCTTTCTCGCGTTTACTCCCATTTTTTCTGTATTCCTTGCCATTTATCATTAATTATTCCATTCCTTCTCCCGTTTATTTCCCTTTTTTAGCTTTTGCTTGGCTAAAATCCTCTTTTATTCCTTCTTATTTAGCACTTTCCTACGATTTTCGGTCTTCCATTTTGAATTACCTCTATTATTCTATTCTTTCTGGCGTTTAATATCGTATTTTCGATCATTTTTGGCAAATACCTTGATTATTCTTCCATGATTCGCGTTTACTCCAGCTTTTCCGGCCATTTTTGGCATTGATTCTCTATTATTTTATCCTTTTATGCGTTTTCTCCAGATTTTCTGTCTTCTATGGCAAATTACCTCGTTTATTTAACTCTTTCTTGCGTTTTCTCAATGTTTTTCGGCCTTTCTTGGCAATCAACAAAGATTTACCTTCAATTTACGCGTTTAATCCCGATTTTTTTTGCATCCTTGGCGATTAACTTGGATTATTTTATTCTTTCTCGCGTTTACTCCCATTTTTTCTGTATTCCTTGGCAATTATCATTGTTTATTCCATTCCTTCTCCCGTTTATTACCTTTTTTAGCTTTTGCTTGGCTAAAATCCTCTTCTATTCCTTCTTTTTCAGCACTTTCTTACGATTTTCAGTCTTCCATTGCGAATTACCTCTTTTATTCTATACTTTCTTGCGTTTAAAATCGTATTTTCGATCATTTTTGGCAATTTCCTTGATTATTCTTCCATGATTCGCGTTTACTCCAGCTTTTCCTGCCATTATTGGGTTTGATTCTATTTTATTTCATCCTTTCTTGCGTTTTTCCAGATTTTCTGTCTTCTTTGGCAAATTACCTCGTTTATTTCATTCTTTCTTGCGTTTTATCAATGATTAAGGCCTTTCTTGGCAATCAACAAAGTTTTACCTTTGTTTTTCTCGTTTAACGCCGGTTATTTTGCTTCCCGTGCTATTAACTTGGATTATTTCATTCTTTATCGCGTTTACTCCAATTTTTTCTGTATTCCTTGGCAATTATCATTGTTTATTTCAATTTCTTCTCCCGTTTATTACCCTTTTTTAGCTTTTGCTTGGCTAAAATCCTCTTCTATTCCTTCTTTTTCAGCACTTTCTTTGATTTTCAGTCTTTCATTGCGAATAACCTCTTTCATTCTATTCTTTCTTGCGTTTAATATCGTGTTTTCGATAATTTTTGGCAAATACCTTGTTTATTCTTTTCTGATTCGCGTTAACTCTATCTTTTCCGGCAATTATTAGCATTGATTCTCTATTATTTTATCCTTTTTTGCGTTTTCTCCAGATTTTCTGTCTTCTGTGGCAAATTACCTCGTTTATTTAACTCTTTCTTGCGTTTTCTTAATGTTTTAGGACTTTCTTGGCAATCAACAATGTTTTACCTTCGTTTTTCTCATTTAAAGCCGGTTATTTTGCTTCCCGTGCAATTAACTTAGATTATTTCATTCTTTAACGCGTTTACTCCCATTTTTTCTGTATTCCTTGGCAATTATCATTGTTTATTCCATTTGTTCTCCCGTTTATTACCCTTTTTTAGCTTTTGCTTGGTAAAATCCTCTTCTATTCCTTCTTTTCAGCACTTTCTTACGATTTTCATTCTTCCATTGCGAATTACCTCTTTTATTCTATTCTTTCTTGCGTTTAAAATCGTATTTTTGATCATTTTTGGCAAATACCTTGATTATTCTTCCATGATTCGCCTTTACTCCAGCTTTTTCGGCCATTATTGGCTTTGATTCTCTTTTATTCCATCCTTTCTAGCGTTTTTCCAGATTTTCTGTCTTCTTTAGCAAATTACCTCGTTTTTTTCATTCTTTCTTGCGTTTTATCAATGTTATAGGACTTTGCTGGCAATCAACAAAGTTTTACCTTCGTTCTTCTCGTTTAACGCCGGTTATTTTGCTTCCTTGGCTATTAACTTGGATTATTTCATTCTTTCTCGCGTTTACTCTCATTTTTTCTGTATTCCTTGCAATTATCATTGTTTATTCCATTTCTTCTCCCGTTTATTACACTTTTTTAGCTTTTGCTTGGTTAAATCCTCTTCTATTCCTTCTTTTTCAGCACTTTCTTACGATTTTCAGTCTTCCATTGCGAATTACCTCTTTTATTCTATTCTTTCTTGCGTTTAAAATCGTATTTTCGGTTATTTTTGGCAAATACCTTGTTTATTCTTCCCTGATTCGCGTTTACTCCAGCTTTTCCGTCCATTATTGGCTTTGATTCCCTTTTACTCCATCCTTTCTTGCGTTTTTCCAGATTTTCTGTCTTCTTTGGCAAATTACCTCATGTATTTCATTCTTTCTTGCGTTTAATCAATGTTTTTCGGCCTATCTTGGCAATCAACAAAGATTTATTTTCTTTTTTTGCGTTTAATCCTGGTTTTTTTGCTTCATTGGCGATAAACATGGATTATTTCATTCTTTTTCGCGTTTACTCCCATTTTTTCAGTCTTCTTTGGCAATTATAATTGTTTATTCCATTCCTTCTCCCGTTTATTACAGCTTTTTCGGTTATGCTTGGCGAAAATCCTCTTTTATTCCTTCTTATTTAGCACTTTCCTACGATTTTCGGTCTTCCATTTTGAATTACCACTATTATTCTATTCTTTCTGGCGTTTAATATCGTATTTTCGATCATTTTTGGCAAATACCTTGATTATTCTTCCATGATTCGCGTTTACTCCAGCTTTTCCGGCCATTTTTGGCATTGATTCTCTATTATTTTATCCTTTTATGCGTTTTCTCCAGATTTTCTGTCTTCTATGGCAAATTACCTCTTTTATTTAACTCTTTCTTGCGTTTTCTCAATGTTTTTCGGCCTTTCTTGGCAATCAACAAAGATTTACCTTCAATTTACGCGTTTAATCCCGGTTTTTTTGCATCCTTGGCGATTAACTTGGATTATTTTATTCTTTCTCGCGTTTACTCCCATTTTTTCTGTATTCCTTGGCAATTATCATTGTTTATTCCATTCCTTCTCCCGTTTATTACCTTTTTTAGCTTTTGCTTGGCAAAATCCTCTTCTATTCCGTCTTTTCAGCACTTTCTTACGATTTTCAGTCTTCCATTGCGAATTACCTCTTTTATTCTATACTTTCATGCGTTTAAAATCGTATTTTCGATCATTTTTGGCAAAAACCTTGATTATTCTTCCATGATTCACGTTTACTCCAGCTTTTCCTGCCATTATTGGCTTTGATTCTCTTTTATTTCATCCTTTCTTGCGTTTTTCCAGATTTTCTGTCTTCTTTGGCAAATTACCTCGTTTATTTCATTCTTTCTTGCGTTTTATCAATGTTTTAGGCCTTTCTTGGCAATCAACAAAGTTTTACCTTCGTTTTTCTCGTTTAACGCCGGTTATTTTGCTTCCTGTACTATTAACTTGGATTATTTCATTCTTTATCGCGTTTACTCCCATTTTTCTGTATTCCTTGGCAATTATCATTGTTTATTCTATTTCTTTTCCCGTTTATTAACCTTTTTTAGCTTTTGCTTGGCTAAAATCCTCTTCTATTCCTTCTTTTTCAGAACTTTCTTTCGATTTTCAGTCTTCCATTGCGAATAACCTCTTTTATTCTATTCTTTCTTGCGTTTAATATCGTGTTTTCGATAATTTTTGGCAAATACCTTGATTATTCTTCCATGATTCGCGTTTACTCCAGCTTTTCCGTCCATTATTGGCTTTGATTCCCTTTTATTCCATCCTTTCTTGCGTTTTTCCAGATTTTCTGTCTTCTTTGGCAAATTACCTCATGTATTTCATTCTTTCTTGCGTTTAATCAATGTTTTTCGGCCTTTCTTGGCAATCAACAAAGATTTATTTTCTTTTTTTTGCGTTTAATCCTGGTTTTTTTGCTTCATTGGCGATAAACATGGATTATTTCATTCTTTTTCGCGTTTACTCCCATTTTTTCAGTCTTCTTTGGCAATTATAATTGTTTATTCCATTCCTTCTCCCGTTTATTACAGCTTTTTTGGTGGCGAAAATCCTCTTTTATTCCTTCTTATTTAGCACTTTCCTACGATTTTCGGTCTTCCATTTTGAATTACCTCTATTATTCTATTCTTTCTGGCGTTTAATATCGTATTTTCGATCATTTTTGGCAAATACCTTGATTATTCTTCCATGATTCGCGTTTACTCCAGCTTTTCCGGCCATTTTTGGCATTGATTCTCTATTATTTTATCCTTTTATGCGTTTTCTCCAGATTTTCCGTCTTCTATGGCAAATTACCTCGTTTATTTAACTCTTTCTTGCGTTTTCTCAATGTTTTTTGGCCTTTCTTGGCAATCAACAAAGATTTACGTTCAATTTACGCGTTTAATCCCGGTTTTTTTGCATCCTTGGCGATTAACTTGGATTATTTTATTCTTTCTCGCGTTTACTCCCATTTTTTCTGTATTCCTTGGCAATTATCATTGTTTATTCCATTCCTTCTCCCGTTTATTACCCTTTTTTAGTTTTTGCTTTGCTAAAATCCTCTTCTATTCCTTCTTTTTCAGCAGTTTCTTTCGATTTTCAGTCTTCCTTTGCGAATAACCTCTTTTATTCTATTCTTTCTTGCGTTTAAAATCGTATTTTCGATCATTTTTGGCATATACCTTGATTATTCTTCCATGATTCGCGTTTACTCCAGCTTTTCCGTCCATTATTGGCTTTGATTCCCTTTTATTCCATCCTTTCTTGCGTTTTTCCAGATTTTCTGTCTTCTTTGGCAAATTACCTCATGTATTTCATTCTTTCTTGCGTTTAATCAATGTTTTTCGGCCTTTCTTGGCAATCAACAAAGATTTATTTTCTTTTTTTGCGTTTAATCCTGGTTTTTTTGCTTCATTGGCGATAAACATGGATTATTTCATTCTTTTTCGCGTTTACTCCCATTTTTTCAGTCTTCTTTGGCAATTATAATTGTTTATTCCATTCCTTCTCCCGTTTATTACAGCTTTTTCGGTTATGCTTGGCGAAAATCCTCTTTTATTCCTTCTTATTTAGCACTTTCCTACGATTTTCGGTCTTCCATTTTGAATTACCTCTATTATTCTATTCTTTCTGGCGTTTAATATCGTATTTTCGATCATTTTTGGCAAATACCTTGATTATTCTTCCATGATTCGCGTTTACTCCAGCTTTTCCGGCCATTTTTGGCATTGATTCTCTATTATTTTATCCTTTTATGCGTTTTCTTTAGATTTTCTGTCTTCTATGGCAAATTACCTCGTTTATTTAACTCTTTCTTGCGTTT